>CAJNOQ010000347.1:0-54001 GCA_905250885.1 Didymodactylos carnosus | reverse complement strand
ATCATACTGGGATTGTATCAATAAAATAGGGAAAAAATAACATTTACATATTTCTTCTTGATGAAATATAAATAGAACTACACGTAAAACATGTCAGTTCACTGCTGGTGTTTAATAATAAAAAATAACGGAGAGAGAGAATAAAAAGGCAAAATAAACAATAATAGGCAAAACCAATTAATTTGTTTAGTTACTTAATTAGAATGTGTTTTATGTCATTGATAAGGATACGATCGAAACAACTAATGATAACAACGGTCTAATTTGTGATTGTGTTGCGTATTCTTATCAGATCATATTACTGTTGCTATCAGCTACCTTTGTCTTCACAATTATTCCTAAAATGACGTCTTGTAACCATATTTTTGTGATATGAGGCTACATGACGAAACTCCCTCTTTCTCTTACTAAGATCGTCAGTATAAGCAATAAATATCCGCGTTGTCAACCGATTTTGGGTTACATTTTTTCGCCTCCATCATACTTTTCTTATCTTTTTCATTTTGAATACGTTATTTTAGCCGTTGGGAAACATTTGTAATTTCATTTTTTGAGATATATCTATAAACTAATAATAACTGCGTCGCTACTATATGATTAATTTTTTTATTTTATTTTACTATAAGTCGTCGTACCCTCTCGTACATAAAAAGACATTTTTACAGACGTTCGAATGTGATTCGTTCATTCGCTGAAAAATACAATCAAAAAACTTTTTATTGTGTTCTTCTTCTAGATGTAACGATTTTTTTAATCCTTCGTGATGTTTATTCCACATCGTTGAAGACATTCAAAAGTTTCATTCAATTGTAATGAAATCAGTAGAAAAAAAAGAAAGAGAGAAAAATGTCATCTATATTAAGACTGGAATGAAATGAATAAAAAAAAAAAAAGATGCTGTTGGCAAAAAAAAAAGAATACGTGGTGACACTGATTTCAGGTAATATCTTCCTGAAACGGATGTAAGAGAGACAAAATGAGTAGAGCAATGAGTTAAACTATTGGACGGAAGAAAAATACATATGTTGGAAAAGAAATAATGTGTCACATTCTTTTGCTACTAATAAATGTAATCTCTCATTGATTAGTCACCTTTTTTAAGACACATGTATCAACAAGAAATAAATATAAAATAGTTTGAACGACTGTTCTTGTAAATATTATTTTTCAGCAAGAAAAAACAACTGTCAATAAATGTTTAAAAATTTATAAATCATTACTAAAGGAATGAAAATCCAAAATGTTGTTTATAAGATTAGAGAAAAAACTAATTACGCATTTTTCAAGAAAAGTTCTACGTTATTCATCTGAAAAAAAAAGAATTTTTTCTATTATCTAGCAGTAATACTACGAGAGTGAATATAGTAGTTATTATCAAGAACGTCATTTGTCTTCTTCATTTTTCATATTTGAATAGACACTAAGGTCAATATGTAAAGTCACTGTATTTTGTGTACAACTATGATGTTTGAAGCATTATTCAAAATTAATGCACCATAAACTCTATTTTATTTATATTGTATAGAATATTTTCATAAAATTTCAAATATATAAGAATATAAAACACAAATAAAATAGAATTAAAATTAGAATTACATTACAGAAAAACTAAATGTGTTATTTCGAATTATTCAGACTGATGAGTGCTGACTGTACTAGTGACAAAATGAACTTTGTTTATCATCATCATCAATGAAACAAGAAGATATGAAAAGATTTGTTAAAAATAGATAATTTCACTTTGCCAATAGCAATATTTATCACCGACATACTATATTCAATGTTATCATCTTCCATTTTTAGATAATACTAGTACGAAAAAGTTGTTTGATTATACACTGATTGAAAAGATGAAACTACCGCATGTTACATCAAATAAAGTAATTTCTAGACCATTGGTTCAAATAGTAGTCATACAACTACAAATATTCTGTTTTTATAGTTATCAAACATGTTAGACAGATTATGTTTGACAATACGAGTATGGTACTATTAACAAAGATCTAATTCACAAGAAAATTTTCTTGTTTGATCTTCTATAGAGATGATCCTTGATGTTGATTGCTACACAATGCGTTAAAATAACACTAAGTAAATGTATACATATTTTACTTGGCTTTAGCAAGATTTTGGATGTTTAACCAGTAGAAAAAAATCATGTTAATCAAAAAGAAAGTATTTGATGATTTACATATATATATATATATAAAGAGAGAGAGATTTGTATGTAAATATCTGCAAACATCGGTTGACCAGAAAGAATGAGTACGTTCTAAATAAAAAATAAGGAAACAGCTTTGACATAAATAACAGAACAAAACTAGCCCTTAGTTCTATAATAGTCAACAGTGGAAGAAACTCTATTCTTTGGATTAGGAGTTGCTAGAAATTTGAAACATACAACTTTTCTATAAATTTCTAATATTGTTGTTAATTTGAGAAGGTAGTATGAATTTAGATTTAGGTTATAACATATGTTTGACAGTGAAACTAGAATAGCTAAATCTAAGAGTTCGCATGAGATATGATCTTGTTATTATCATGAAGAACAGAATATTCCGACTTTCTATTAAGTAGTAAATATTTTTTGGTTAGTACGGAAACGCCTTGAGGCAATATAATACAATTATATTTCTAATCAGTCGGAACTCAGCACGTATAAAGATGACGGAGTTAATCATTTGGAAATACAGAAATATTGCTGCTATTCTACTTTATTACTCTATTTAGAAAAAGGGAACAATGAAAATAACTGATTTGTCGAATTCATTTCTTTTTTTATCCGTACATGCGAAATAATGAAAAAAGATCAGACATCATCTCGATTATTTTATCTTTCTTGCATATTATTTTCATTGGTTAGTGTACATAGTCTAGATAATAACGATGCATTCTACGCATTGATTTAGTAATGACTAAAGTCTGGCAAAATTTTGAAACAATAAACCCGGATAATTCAAACAGAATGGAGACAAAATAAAAACATTCTCGAAAAAATAAACAAAGATGAACTCACTTCACTTAGTCTAAATAATCGTATGAAGAATATAATGTCTTTTATTGGTTGTAACTAATCGCTTGTCCTAACTGCTAAGATGTTCGAACCCCAATAAGTTCCGTTAGCCTATGAACGTGCTAAGTCTAAAAACAAAACTAAAATATTAGCTATTTGATGAAACTTTCTAGACTACACCAGTGTACTATGCTGATGCGTTCTTGAGTTTACATTTTTCGACTTATACTGTACTAATACACTGAAAATTTATTAGTTTCATTACTTTTTATTCTAGATATTACAGATGGCAGTAATGAGAGTAAAATTAAAGAGATCGATGATGAAGCCGTTCAAGAACGTTTAAAATTGAAACGAAAATTACAAAGAAATCGTACATCATTTACTCAGGAGCAAATTGATGCTTTGGAAAAAGGTTAGCATTCATTATATTAATCGAATGTATAAATTGTAACATATGTAATGTAAATATAATATATAAATTTAATTCATCTTTTTTATAGAATTTGAACGAACCCATTATCCAGACGTGTATGCTCGAGAGAAACTTGCACAAAAAATTAATTTACCCGAGGCAAGAATACAAGTAAGCTTATATATCTTTTTTCAACTAATTAATGGGGTGTTTTCTACTAGTTTTCAACCTTTATTATTTACAAATTATAAACTTATTACATGTATTTATTATTGTAGGTTTGGTTTTCGAATCGTCGTGCAAAATGGCGAAGAGAAGATAAAGTACGTGGACAACGACGTCAAATGAATGAAGTTGGAAATTTACGTCCATCTGGCAGTACACCACCACCATCTCTTTATCCATCTGCCTTTCCTCAACCAAATCTATCCGATCCATACAGTAGCACATTCGGAACAAGTTTTACAACACCAATGGCTGCTGCTGTTTGTAATTCAACGGGATATCCATTTTTTCAAGGTATGTGTCATGAATGTTTGAGACTCACTGACAAGTTTTAACATCAACAATTAGAAACACAGTCTATCCTAGAAAGAACTGTGGTGTCATCTGGTTGAAAACTAGATATCCGTTCTTTTTCACGACTGGATATACTGTGTAGAGATTAGTGCATTACAATGTTTTTTTCTCTCTTCGATTTAGGCTCAGCACGAGGTTATGATGCCTTAAGTTCATTCAGTTCGCCTTATAATCGATCATCATGTTATGGTCCCGGTCATTCAAACAACTCAGGTTAGTAATCCTTCTTTCGATATTTTGAGAGCGCAGCTCGAGAATAAAAAGTCAGCGATTTTATTTAGCTGCTTGAAATAGTTTTTCTTCGAAAAGAGAATTGTAGAGATTAAGGGACAGATGAAACGATAATTACTTGCATAATACTTTTAGACTTTTCCAAAACCGTTTCGATGCTTAGCAACCCAGCGTACATGAACAGTAGCAACCATAATCCACATATGCCATGGTATCCATCTATCTTGGCTTAGAAAGGTACGCTAAAAAGGTCACGTATGTGTAAATTGGATACCATAATCATGTTAGTGTTCAACATAGATAGTAAAAGACACAAATCGTTGAAGACGAACTCGTTGACACACTCAAGATGTGCTGCATAATGTCTTTATAATTACCCATATCTCTCTCTGATTATTAGAATTTTTATGTGTGTCTGATTATTAGAATAATGGTTAAATAGAACGCTCTATCCGTCAGTATGTATGTGTGAGAAAATAAGAACGGATTACAGTATTGTTAGAGAGAACTTTGACAGATATAGTTTGTGACTACAAACCACTAATGTACACAATTGTCAACATTTTTTGAGAATAGGGAGGTATTTCTGATTTAAAATATGGTCGCAAATATATCCTTTTACAATAAATTAGAAACCATTAGATTGGGCTGGTAAAAAATGTATAGTGTTAATGTTCGTTAACTATAGAGGATAAGTCTTTGCATATTGTCACTACAAATCACCTTTGAAGATGGTTCAAAAACCTATTTACTTTTCTTTTTAGGTTATTGGTATTCCTAATTAATTCATATTATGACATTATACTTTGGCATTTGTTATTCAAAGATTTAACTGCATTAAATAAATTCTTTTATCGTCGCTGTTTTTATGTTGTGAAGCATTCCATAATAATATGAGCTTGCCTAATGGATTATAAATAATTGTTTAGCGTTATACAATTAATTAGAGTATATTTTTATTATATTGCATTTTGCTATCTTTCACTTTTTTTTTTCTGGTATTTATTTTTGTTGTTAGAGTTTCATGATGAAAATGTACTATCATAAGCGCTCATGTGCTTTTTCTCTCACCTGACTATATTTCTGTTGTTATAATAAATACAGATTCTTTTTTTTGCAAAAAATTTCTACAACAATTATTTAGCCAATATGACTGCTTACACATTACAGTATGAACTTTAAACTTCCTGTGGATATAAAAGTTCTCAAAACTTCATTGTTTTACCAGTAAAAAATTCTAGATTACCGTACTATAGATTATTATTGTACAGTAAAATTCAAGGATTTAGTCTCTTACTATAGTTTATGCACCACAAAATACTAAATACCTTTGTGAGACATAAAATATTTTACTGTAAATATGAAGTTATACTAATAGACAAGTTCATATTATCCTTGTGAAACAACGACTAAAATGTTTAAATGAAAAAAAATATTCTAACATGAAAACTTTAAAGAAGCCCATGTCATTCATTACTTATTTTTTTGACTGGCGCGAAATTTTGTGATTTATTTTGTCAAAAGTTTTCTCTTATAACAGTCATTCAATTTAAGTGTTTTTAAAGAGATAATCTAATTCACATACGCATCTATGCAATCAAGCAGGTAAAATGGAGAAAATAATGTAATAAGTGTTCATCACTTGATAAATAAATAGTTTTTAGCTGTTCAAAATGCAATAATTGTTTTTTCAATGAAGAAAATATTGCTTTATTCAAACAATGTCATTATCATTTAAAATGTTTTATTTGTTTTGATTGTTCAAAACAATTATCTGACAAATCATTCTATTTGGATGAACAATTACAATTAAACGTATTGTTTTTTTTTATTAATATGATCTTCTATAACAAATTTTCCATTTATGCTTAGATAAAAAATCCTCAAGTTTATTGTGAATCATGTTATATGAAACGTAGTTCTTTGTGCACCAAATGCAATCAAAGATTTACACCAAATTCAATCATCATCGAATATTTAAACAAAGAATATCACAATGAATGTTTTCAATGTTCAAAATGTCAAAACTTATTGCGTGAAAAAACGTTCTATGTTAAAAATTGTGAATTTTTATGTCAAACATGTTGCGAAGAAATCGAACCATATGTAACTCCACTCGAATCAACGAATTTGAAAGATGATCGATGTAAAAAATGTGGAAAACAATTTAGATATGGTGAAACAATATCGATTTATCTCTGCGATAAATATCACTCAGATTGTTTCAAATGTAGTTCATGTGCAAAAAATATGATTGGTCAAGGTTTCTTTCGCCAAGAAGGTGGATTGCTCTATTGCTTAGACTGCCATATTGATAAGGGACCACAATGTTCTATTTGTAAAGAACCATTTTTAACTGGAGAAATACTTTCAAAATTTGATGGGAGACAATTCCATAATACTTGTTTTTTGTGCAAAATTTGTCGTCAACCGATTGAAGCTAAAACATTTCGATATGAAAATTGTACTCCTACATGTGAATCATGCGTGAATAAAAAATAATCGGTAGTAGTTGCGGCATCACTGAAGGGAAGACGTGGCTCTATTCATTTCGCTTAGTTTTCTTTCAGCGGATTGAAAAACTTGAATTATCTCCACTCTCTTAAATTTTTAATAAAAACTTTGGCTAACCTCCTTGTAATATCTGACATCACTACTAGATGATAATCAGTAGCGTAGTTTTGGGACGAATAGCAAAAAACTTTTCGGAAATAGAGGAAAACTATATTCGTTCGTTCTTTGAAACTGATGACCAAAATAAAAAGCGACTAACCCTTTTAGGATTAACCGAGTTAGTATGAATCGCTCACAAAAGTTGAAAAAGAAAGCAACAAATAAGAAGTGGCCGTGATGTAACCGCCCCTATCTTCAGGAATCGCCCCTATCTTTTCGACAAAAGTTCACAGACATTGAGTTTATGTCAGGTCTGTTGTACCTGAAACACAAACATAGGTTAAGTTTCGGTTTATCTCTGAAGGCGGTTGGGTAGGGCTTTTCTACTTTTGGTCTCTGATTTGGAAGTCAAATCTTTCCCGTTTACAAATCAATACGTTTTAGATAAGAAGTGATTGTTTTTATATTTTTACCGTTTATTTGCTTAGGCTTTTTAAAGTGATATTTAAAAAGATAATAGAGCAAATGTATGAATGTTATGCGTTTTTTTTGAAACACACATGTTTTCTATCATCATACATGTTTCTGAACTAGTAGTTTCCACAACACTTAATGTCGTCAAATTTAGTAAGTGACATTGTTATTTTTTCCTCCCTTACTAATAAACAGTTGCAGTTATGCTGTACACGATTTTCCATATCGAAATCAGTTTCTTGCGTATTTTCAATGTCGAGTGTTTCTTTCTCGTCAAACAAAAAAGAAGTTTCCATCACTCTCGAGATGATTGGAAAGTTAGCTTGCTTCACCGTATTAATATTCTTGATTAGTATATGTTTCTGAAAAGTAGGACATATATAACATCTGCATAAATTTCGCTATAAGACAATTAGACAGTCGAGGATTTCTACTCTTTGTCTAAGATGTAGAGTTTATCAGACAAGAGAATACGATGGTCGGACGATAATATTCCGTTGGTCTTTGTGCGTATTTTCTCTCTTCTTAGCAAAAGAAAATTTCGAAGTTAACTCTATTGAAAAGTAGACGCAAGAAATAGTCGAGATAATTCTACTCTTTGTGTATAAGATACACATTTCACCAGACGAAATGAATGAAAGAATATATTCGTTAAAATTTCCTATTTGTCTTTGTTAAAAGGAGAAATCGAGAATTACGTGTGCGAAAAAAGTGAGAGAGAAATGGATGCTATTAATAGTCAAGCATTTCTCATTTCATGTATCATTCGTTCGTTCATTCATTCAGTCTACAATTCATTATTATGTCATCATCCGATAAACCACGTCAATCAACATTACCAACATCGACAATAATCGCATCTGGTGACACTCGAGGCGCTCCAAAGGCACTCGAGGCGTTTCCTATAGACACCAAAGACCCATTCGTTCCTCTTCAATCCACACGATTGTTACAAGGTTCAGACGCCGATCCAATCCTTTGGACCGGTACTGAATTAACTTGGTTAACATCGGCTGGAAATTTCCGTCTTTACAAGGACTGAAGTGGAAGTTTTGGTCTTTGGGTGCCGAACTCGCAGGCTTTTTACTCCGATGGTATTCCGCCAAACATATCGTCTCCGGATACTTTGTCTGGGCAGATGGTTGGTGAGTCCCATCGCGATGAAGCCGAGTCAGTTAGGCACGACCGTTCTTACAGTCGTGGCTCCGAATATCGACATAGTGGCAGAGTTTATACGAACTCGAGCCGTTACCATCGACAATTCAGAGCTGCTCTGCATAACTGGTCGGTCGGGTATGGAACTACTACCGATCACAATCGACAACAACACCATTATTGATTCACATCGCCGAAACAACATAATCAAAATGGCGGGCCGGTGAGTTGATCTCGATCGACAACTGGCAGCCACTCATCATCTTCTTCAAAACGAGGGAGGGTGCTGAGCTCAGAGGCCGCTCCTCCTCGGCATCTAAAATACTATCACAATTCAACGTGCTCAACAGCAAACGCGTTCACTATGGTCCCACTATCAATGCAACGTCACTAATCACCAATAATAACCATAATAACGTTCAATGACCTTTCACCGGCACAGAGACAACAGCAAAGAAGAAATTGATACGATTATGACAACAGCTGATTTAAAATTTATATTTTATTTAATTAAAATAATTAATATTTATTCAATACTTTTTCGACGTTTCGAACAACACAGTGTTCATTATCAAGAAAACATAGTACGACTTAGTGAAAATAAACTGGTGAGATGAAAACCTAAATCTGAGAAGAGAGAATACGTGTGCAAAATATAGACAAAGAAAGTGTACGTAGTCTGAAACTGAGTGAGCATAAGAAGAAAAGAATCTCCTTTTCTCTTTTTTTAGATATGATATGTATTATTCAGAAGAGAGACGAGAGAAAAAGAGCTGAATGTATAGTGATAATGTAGCCTATAAGTGAACAAAAGATGCAAGAGGAAAAACAAAGAAGAATCTTCTGTCTTGTTTGTTATAAGATGTGAATGATGTAATATGAGAGAATGAAATCATCCAAAATCTGACTATCTGAATACGGTTGACACCGCTGGCTCTGGAGAGTAGTATAAGTTTTTGGAGACCCCATTTGGAAAACATAGAGACGGATAGAGCATCTCTTATTCAATTTTGGTTAATGACTTAAAACAGTTAATGACTCCTTCATTAACAGACGCTATGAATTCTTGTTTTTGAGCAGGATTTTGAAGTCGTCCCAATCAATGATGTGATCATTCATCTGTTCAGTTTTAGACTAAATACACTTTCTTTGTCTATATTTTGCACACGTATTCTCTCTTCTAAGATTTAGGTTTTCATCTCACCCGTTTATTTTCACTAATGATGGAAGCGTTCCAAGTGATTCACCCCGGTTTAATCAGAAGATACTTTTTCATGGGTTATTTTTTATGCTGATTATGAATCTGATATTCATTTCGACCTATATGACTTTCTAGTATGGATCTTCAGCAACCATGTCTCTAGAGATCCACCCCGGATAGTTGAAAGAAGAGATTCGGATATGACCAGTTTGTAGAGCAAGTCAAGTTACGCAGGTACACAAGTTTCCAGACATATCAAACAAGTTCTCTCAGAGATATAAAATTTTTAATGTTAGAAAAACTACCATGTCTATAATTTCCACGAGTGATGAAGGAAAAATTTTATATCTCTGAGAGAACTTGTTTGGTATGTCTGGAAACTTGTGTACCTGCGTAACTTGACTTGCTCTACAAACTGGTCATATCCGAATCTCTTCGTTCAACTATCCGGTGGATCTCTAGAGACACGGTTGCTGGAGATTCATACTAGAAAGTCATATAGGCCGGAATGAATATCAGATTCATAATCAGCATAAAAAATAACCCATGAAAAAGTATCTTCTGATTAAATCGAGGTGAATCACTTGGAACGGTTCCCTCGTAAGTTGTACTATGTTTTCTTGATAATGGACACTGTGTTGTTCGAAATGTCGAAAAAGTCTTGAATAAATATTAATTATTTTTGATTAAATAAAATATAAATTTTAACTCAGCTGTTGTCATAATCGTATCAAAACGTTTACCCTTAAACAAACTCAATGTAGTAAGAAGAAGGTTTTTAAACAATGCGAGTGACAAAAACGGGTGGTGATAGAGGCAAAAAAGATGATAGAAAAAGAACCAGTCGACGACAATGAAGAAGAAGAAAAACAACAACAAGTCCAACAATATCAACGATCTCCTTCAGCAAACTCAAATGAAGACAGCAATGATGGGATGCCGGAACATATTGCCAAGCTCGTCGGAAAGAATGAGACAATCGATATCGACGATTCAGCAGGCGATATGGGACGCCTCAGCGGAGACGAACAACCGTAGCAGCAAGACAACAACAGCAGTTTTTTAAAACAAAACTGCGTGTTTATATGTACCCGTAGTTATCTGATTTTTTTATGTACATATAAATCTTTCCTCTTTTTTATTGTGTATGTGTTTTATACTTTGCTCGTGTGTTTTTATCTGTGCTCTAAATCAAAAAAATTGCTGATGAGTTTTATTCTTAAATAAAACGAAACGCATCACAACAATCTTATGTTTATACTTTACAGTCATCAATATCAAACACTAAGTTTATAGTCGAAGCATTTTCTTGCAAAAACCATTTAACTATAAAGCCTTCCATTTATTAAGTTTCAAGGAGTCTCTAATTAAGGCACTCGTTCCGTTATCACTTTCTATCTCTTGTCGTACCAATTAGAAACGTGTCTAATATGTTATTTTTACCAAGCAGCTTCTATTAGTCTTCAAGAATAGCCATCAAGAACCACTATCAACGTAAAAAGATCTATGGGATTGATTCCTGTTGTTTTCGAAATCGATTTGAATCTAACCGAAATGTTCTGAAACCGAACCGAGCTGAACGGATAATTTTTTTAAAATTAACCCAAGGTGAAAACAAAAAAATGCTTTTTCTTCATCAGCTGAGCAGTTTCTCGTTTTTGTTTCCTTGCCTACTTTTTCTTCAGTTTCACAAATAAATAAACATTTGTTATCACCAAAGACAGCTGTGCCACAAGGACAAATGAATAAAAACAAAGAAAAGTATAGAATAAGCGTTCGCTTATTCTCTGTTAGGAAGTGAACGTTAATATTTTTATAGAAATTTTTAAAAACAACATCTTTGACCATTTCTGGAGCTAGTTTTACTCATTTCTGCGTAATTATATTTCCAGCCAACCTAAACTTTTTTCTACAGCAGCATTTGTAACTGGCAGAGGTGGAACTGGTTCGATTTTAAACCGAGTTGAAACTTTCAGAGAACGTTGGTTTGGTTGAGGAATCATTATGAGAAAATGGTTAAAGCGTCACCTATCAATATTTATCAGATATCACCCAAATATAAGTGTTTTATAGTTTTCACGTTCACCCATTAGGAAACATGTTGAAGGACTCGGGTTGGTCTTAAAAGATCAGAAACCCCCACGGGTACGGCAGGGCAGAGTGTAATGTTTTTGTTTCTGCACAACAGGAGGTAAGAAAAATCAAACGCTTCAAAATCGAATGTAAAACTTTCTAGAAATCCTATTGTATTTATAAAGAACACCAGACTTGGGCTCTATCTTGCTATGGGCATCAGTGTAAGCAGAATCTAACACATTCTCGAGCTCCCCATCGTTAAAACTCCGAGCTACAAAATACCACATTCAGTAAAAGTGATTCTGAGTATAACACAAAACACTTCATTTCCTTCTTGAAAAGTTCGTTAACAGAAAGGTTAGAGAAAGATCTCTATATGTTTTCTACTGTGCTTAATTCGCTACGCAGGAGTGCACACCAGAAATGTAACCGGCATAGACTGGCGACCAGCCGGTTTAAACCGATCCCGGTCTGATTCGGTAGAGGAAAACGACGTAAACCGGTGACCGGTCGCATTTGGCTGGCTGTCCGGTCCAAAGTTTTTAGACCGGTTACGGGTCCGGTCGACAAAAATCGTGACTGTTACATCTATGGTGCACACATACGCACTATAGATGTATGGTGCGTATGTACGCCAGAGCTGTAATCGGACAGATTGAAAAAGTTAACCGGGTCGGTAGAGACCGGTATTTCACTGGTTGAAACTTTTGAAACATCTGCTCTTTTTACCTTGTTTTCGTCAAAAAACTAAAATTTCACGTCGTTTTCAGTCAGAATAAATAAGACGATGCTCAAAACAGATATTATTTTCATCACTTGTTGTAAGGTTAACTGCTATAGACTCGTTTTTATAAAGGTTCTTCCACATGTGCTCGCAAACTATTTCATTTCTGAGGGAAAATCTTTCTGAAAATCGATTTTCAAAAACTTCGCTAGTTTTTCGCCGGTTTTTCACCGGTTTGAATTATAATTCTAACCGGCCGGAACGGTCCGGTTACACTTTCAGACCGGCCGGACCGGACCGATTCGCTGTTTCTCAATCGGTTCCAGTTCTAATGTATGCACCACACGTATGTTTTAACCTTCTTTACATTTTTTTCAAAAAACTATAAATCTAAAAAAGACTTCCTTTTCCTATAAGATTTCCAGAAACCTGCTAGAAGAGCATAAAACTGTGCGTTTGAAGGCAAATAAAATAGTAGAATTGATAGAGTATACTTCAAGCTATCACACCATATGACAGGATCGATTTCTTAGCGAATGTCGTCATTTCTAACATGAAGGAAAGCCCTACAAGTTTTTTAGTTATCTTTACAAATTTCAGGAACTAGCCATTCCTTTTCAGAATTCTAGCGATATTATTTAATAAAAAATATTTATGATTAGAACAAAATTTTTTTTAATAAATTTCAAATATTATTAACTATAACACAATAATGTTTTAATGCTCTAATTTCCATAGAGTAGAATTGTTACATAAATTATTTAATTCTATTAACTCAGATATTCAAACTCTAACTTCTCGTATTTTATAAAGCATATTAAGAGTGCGTTAGAATATCAACGTTTTGTACAATATTACGTCTCTTGCCATTGGAACTAAATTCATCTATTAAACTTCGTGCGTTATCCATCTGCTAATCTACTATTTTCCATATTCTAGTATAATTTTATTGATCTAGTCCATGGTCAATATTGTTAATTATGGTATTGGTATTAGTGGGAATAAGACATCACGAAGAGAACGATTGTATTTTATATCAGATAAATTTTATTGTCAATAATCTCCTTATGCGATTTTATTTTGAGTTGAAATATTAGAATTTTTCAATGGTCAAATAGTAAAACAGAACATCTGGGACAAAGGATTTCTTTTTTTCTCACTCTCTTCAAACCGACGACGTCAGTGATATTTTTTGATACTTTTTTGATAGATATTTTTATACAACTAAATGCTATCAATGATTGTCAAGTCTCTTAGAAAGAGTGGATTAGTTACAGATGTGTATAGAAACAGTTTTATAATCAATAGATCAATGATCTCTTTGAAAAAATAGTGAATCGACAATCTTTACAGTTCCGATAGGTGGTACATCCTCTATGAAATTGGTTTTGGCTATATTCCAGTAACGGAATCTGTGTTAACAAACGCCAACTTTGACTAATATCAGTCACCTTTTATACAGAGTTTATGGAAAGAATGAAAAAGTATCAAAATCGAACTGTTTAAAAGTCATATAATCAATTCATAAGGATTTTTAGATTTACGTCAAATGAACTCAAAATCGTTCTTATTTATCAAAAGATAAAAAACCGAAATTACTTCATAATTTTATCGCTTACATTACCTACCGTGAACCGATAATACAGCGTAGTAGTATCACTTCATTTGTCACATCTGGTTTAATAGACCAACATAGTTCTTATCGATAAAAAATTGATGCAAAATTACACTACAATTACGCAGGAAGCGTTAAATTCTACATGGCATTGTGTATAAGCCTTTTCCGAAGATCAATGAATCTCTACACGATCGTGTTCCGCGCTTGAACGTATAACTCAGAGCTCAGATGATCCTTCAATACCGAAGCATAGAAAAATGTTCAAAACTCCGTAAATTATTAAATTATTCATAAGTTTCGATTAAGATAACTTGTTGAACAGACTCAAAACACAACGTTCGAAAGAGAATCCAATTTTCCATTTAGTCACGTTAAAAGAAAAATTTTGAAAATGTTCATTTAGACGATGCAAAGCAGGAGAAACTATGGAAAATAGTTGATAAAATTGTATACTTTAATTCTGCATCTTTGGCTTTGATATTAACCAAAAAAAACATGTTTAATAACGAAAAAATTCTAGTCATAGAAAAAGTAGTTATTAACTTTCTGTGAAGAAGCTCGAAACTTATAATATGTGTGTTGTTATTGTTTAGAATAAAATCATGTGTGTTGTTATTGTTTTAGAATAAAATCAATCAATGAACAATTGATAACTCATAAATAGTGTATCCTACGTCAAATATTGTCGAAAACTCAGTATTGTTAAAATTTTTAAAGGATAAGTACTCTTTTTAAATTATTTAATTTAATATAACGTTTCAATACCAGACGTGTTGTCTTTATCAGACTACATTTATATATACAAGGGCTTACAATATTGATACATAATTCTCAAATACCTAGTTTAGTAGAGAAAAAGCCTTGGCTAAAATCTTGTATCATAGATAATAGCTGATGATAAATGGTTCGACAGATACAGTTATTGCGATAGAGGAGCGAAAAAACTAATTCTAGAATTAGTGGGTGCATTCAAATTAGATGCTATTAAGGACATATACCAATCTATGGATCAATGTAAACGATACAAGAGTCTTTTTTTTTCAGATTCAGTTTAAAACATCGACAATTATATTGTGAAACTCACTCAGTGTAAAAGAGCGGATAAAACACAGTAGTTATTACTATGTCACCGTTATTATGGCTCATGCTAAATCTAATTTAGAATATTAAATTTAGAATGTATTTCCCATTCGACTATAGACGACGACTATATTATCCATACTGATATGATAAAAGATGTTTCAAATTGTCAAGTTCGAATAACATCATTAATGAAATTGAATATCAACAATGTTACGTTTTGCAAGTATATCATCGACATGTTATTCTAATAATCGGAGTCTACTTCTGCTAAATTGATTTACTTTTTTTTCCTATCACAGTATTATTATCAGTTTCATCTATAGTGATATGCTTGTTTACGAAAAGAAATAACAATTTTTTCTTTTTTTTTTTTGTATTTTGGTGGTAGCACGTTTGTCGTATGTCTCGCTATATATTAGTTCATGATAAGTAAAAATATGTCTGAAAATGTACAAAATATATTATTGTCCTTCTTCATCTAGAAAAAGTAGAACTCATTTCAGGGCCAAAAATGGTCGCATACTTTGTTTTTTCCGTTTACACAAAGATACACATAGCCATTTTTATTATAAAAACACGTTCTATTATTTTTTTGTTAGCGGAGACGATAACCTTTTCTTCTATTCATCAGTGATGAAATATCCTAAGATTAGGTTTTGTATGTATTAATAATTATTACCACAGAGGCAGAAAAAAATTCTTTCTTCTAAATAGATATTATCTTCATATCTTTTTTCTTTAATTCTCGTCGAATATGTTCTAAGATGTTTACATTGACTATAACAGACTATCGTTGTTAAGAATAGATATATCTTCTTCTTTTTCTTCTTCTATTTTTTTTGTACAATTTTATGGGAAACGTAGCGACAAATTATGCCATTTTTCTTTCTTGTGTAGACGGACATTTATCCAACAGAAGGAAGGAAGGCTTTTTATTCTTCTTTTCTCATTCTATGGTTGATAGTAATAGTTCTTTTGTGAGTGTAAACCAAAAAAAGGTATTTGTAATCTTGATAGAGAAAAAAAAAAATATTTACAAGGAAAACGGGATAGAACAATTCTTTTATCACTCTCGTATTTCTGCCGTTCTAAGAGTCGACGTGGTGATTATTAGCCTGTGTAAAAAAAAAAAAAGAAGCAGCAACTTTAAATATAATCACAATATTTTAAATTTTTCAAATTACAATAATGACTGATGTAAGTAGATGATTTTAATTTTATTCTAAAATAAACATATCTACTCTTTAAAATTATGTGTAAGAGAAGTGAGAGAAATGAATGAAAGACTGTCCTCCTATTTACTTTGAATTTTTTAGGACAAGTTTTCTATTAAAAATCATTAAGATATCTAAATATATGTTTCTTAAATTGACATTATTTTGTTGATAAGATTTTTTTTTTCTTGTATTACAATATATTTTAGAAGGACGACGTAAGTGAAATATTTTTTGTTGTGTAAAATATAGCTTGAAATTTCCCTTTATGTTAGAAAAATCACACATACATACATGCATACATTATTGCTGGAATTGAAATACTAGACTAGAAGGCTAAAATCTAAATTATATATTATAAAATTTATAGAAAAATTTGAGTCATCTTTCAATTCCAACAATCATTAATAGAAAATATATCGAATCGCAGAACATTCATTTCGCTCTATTGAAAATTTTTTAAAAATATCCCGTTATGGAACGCATTTATTCTCATCATTTTCTTTATTATTTAATACCTGTTAACCCCTCTTTTTCCTTTATCACTCTCATTATATCTCTATTTACATGTTCATTCACTCAGTTTATAAACCCTTTTCTTCCGTATCGAATTTACGTATAACATATCATTGAATTATAATATCTATTTGCACTTCAAATAGACTCTAGTGCACGATTTTACAATGGCACATTGCAACTCTTTTATTATTATTAATATAACCGAAAAATGATGATGATTAAAATATTATTAATCCTAAATATTTGTTCAATGCTACGAATCTTTATACTAATGTAAAAAGAAGTAAAGAAAGTTTTCAACCCGGTAGTATATCATTTGGCTAACCTTATTTTTAATGTCTTTTTTTTAAACAAAACACATTGATAATACATTTTTGACTATATTTATAGAAAAAGAGTAAAAAACGTGCTCAACGTGCAACAAGCAATGTATTTTCAATGTTTGATCAAAAACAAGTACAAGAATTCAAAGAAGTAAGAGTACTTTGTATCTTTGTATTTAATAAATACTTTCTACTAATATATGTGTGAACATTTTTATTAGGCATTCAATTTAATGGATCAAGATCGAGATGGAACAGTCAGTATGGATGATCTGAAAGAGGTTTATGCATCATTAGGCAAGATGTGAAAATTGAAGGATAAAATAATAATTTTTTGTATATTTAAATTTTTTTTCTTCAGGCAAAGCACCAAAAGATGCAGAATTAAAAAGTATGCTGGAAGAAGCACAAGGCCCAGTTAATTTTACCATGTTGTTGACGCTATTCGGCGATCGTCTTAACGGTAATAAAACTATTATCTTTTTCAAAATACAGTGAATTTCGATATTTTTATCAAAAGATTTTTGACTTTCCTCATCTTGTAGAGGACATCGAACTATCGAAAATTAAGTTCTCTTAACGCTTAATAAAATTATAATAAGAAAAATGTGAACAGTTCATTTTCCATAAGGTAGTCAGACATAAAGGAAAATTTAATAATACTAAAGTCGACTTTTGTCTTTTTTTTTTTTTGTTAGCTAAGCTTTATGAAACTGTTTTTTGGTTACATTCTGAAATGTTCAGACCGTTTGAACAAAAATCATCAGATATCAGATTTAGTTAAAAATAGTCTTAAAAAAATTGCATATTTTCATCAGCGTATGGTTTTAGTCAGCTTTTAGAAGTTTTGTAGAACCATACATTGCCAAGTGGCTAACGAGGATCGATTTTGTATATGCTCTAGTTATTTTCAGATCTTAACGGAAGAAGAGGGAACTTTTTACTTGCTCCCCTCCCCCACCCTTCGTGATAGTTAGGACAGCCATACTTTGACCTTTACCATAGCAACCAATGTCATTCTGCTTTGTTTACAGCAACTCATGTAAATAATTATCTCAGCAACGAATGTAGATTAATTCGGATTACTATAGCCACCCATTGTTCAATATTTTTCTTAAGATTTCGAGATACCTGCTCAATATTGTAGATAAGATATTGTTTCTATAATTGTATATTCTACATAAGTTCTAACCATCTACAATAATATAACTACATTTTGAAGAGTTTCACATTTTAGCCTCAGTATGGGGCTGTCCTGCAAATATTTTTCTTCAAAAAATTATTCATAGAATAATATCAGAAGTTCACCGTGTATCGAAACATCGTCAGAAATATTAGAAATAATAAATAATTTTGTTTAAATTAGGTACCGATGAAGAAAATGTAATATTGAATGCATTCAAAAATTTTGATCATGAAGGCACGGGAAATATTAATCAAAAAGGGTAAGAATACACTATATTTTATTTTAATATAAAAATAAGATCGTTTCATATAATTTAATTATCCTATATTGAACTTAGTTGGAGTGAGTCATTAATTTAAATTGGTAGAATAAACAAAAAATTCTAATAGATATGGAAGTAAGATGTAACGTAGTTTAGATTATCGGGATGTGTTGTATGTAGAATTTATTGTAAAAGTTTCAAATTTTATTTTTCATAAAAAATTAATAGTATTAGAAGGAGACTTATGCATGTCTTTTCTTTCTAATGGATAGTGAATAATGTTGTGAATATTATTTAGTTTAAGAGAAATTTTGACAGCAGAAGGACGACCTGAAGATCGCCTAACCGATATGGAAGTAAGAATTGATGCAACAATATTTATATTTGCACAAATAATATTAAACATATTTAATCATCTATAAACATACACTCTTATTTTCTAAGTTTTTTTTTAAAAAAAAAAAGAATGAAAGAAGACTAATCTATACGGTTGTTAACTTCATGAATCATATTGTCTTTTTTTGCACGGTTGTTTGTGATATTATTGTTCTTAAATTGTTTTGACAATTTCTTATTGTGTTTGTATTGAATGCACGTACAGTTGCTATAATACAAAATAATCTTCGTTTCATTTTATATTTTATTATTTTATTATTTTTAGTTCAGTCAAATGCTTGATGGAGCGCCAATGGATCCAAAAGGTAAACACTTAATTTTTTAAATGAAAAAATTATTGTCATTATGAATTTTTATTTTTTTTTGAGATTTTTATTTTGTTTTTTTGTTGTTTTTTCTAGGCAATTTAGATTATGCAGCATTTACACGACAAATTAAACGTGGAAAAGAAGATGAATAAATACATTTATCTACGTATTTATTATCTTCATCCATTATATTACTGAAGGGTCTATCAAGCCTTTCTTCCTCAATCACCAAGTTTTATTTTGACGAACTGTGTTTTATATCAATAATAAATATCAGGACTACATTTTAAGTAAACGTTTTGTCGTTGTGTGGTTCGCTTTTTTTTTTTTTGTCATTAAATAAAAGAAATTGCCTTTTTTTTATTTTGTGTCTTTCGTCCGAATTGTTGTTTGTGGCGGGTCTTTTTTCCTTATTTAGTTTATCTACATGTTAATTTTTTAAAATCTCACATCAAACGGTTTAGAATGCAGTTCATCACTTAGTCAGAGAAGTTCAGTTAGAGTTCAATTGTCACTAATATTTGGTCGAGCTGGTTTCTGTTTAATATTTGGAATAAATAATATATAAACCTTCTGATATGATGATTTGATTGATTAGTAGGATTATGCTAGAGAACACCATATCAATTCGGGTTAAAACTCTTTTAAGTAGATGAACGTTTTACAATTTTAAATGCTATTCAAACTGATGCTTTGAATTGGATACCTTAGATGAAATTGGACAATTAATTTTTCTTTTAATCAAAACGAAAAATTATTTTATAATTCATTGTTATTTAAAGAAAATTTTTTGGATACCTCATGCTGGGATTGTATATTGCCTTTAACATGGCAAAAAAAAACATGTTTCTTCTAAATTAAATTCTATGAGTAGAATGATCTAATAACATCACACAAATATATGGCAACTTCTAACAAAAATAAACTTAATGACGATGTAAAAAAGATGAATACCACCAAAGAGGATTATTTTAATGGTGTGCAGTTTCCGTCATCAAAAGTTCAAAAAAACACTCAAAACCAGTTGGGTGATATGACAAGAGAAATACTTCATTCAAATATTTCAAAATCGGCACCAGGACGTTTTGTATCTAAACAAAATCATAATGCAAATGATTTACCATTTGATTATAGCGATGATGCTGAACTTGCACGACGTTTATCTAAAAATGTTCATATTGAGCCGTCATTATCATCCATAGCAACCTATTCATCTTTGTCAGATCAAATTCCTGATAAACAAGTAATAATTTATTCTATTATATTGAGAGATAATTGTTTAACTGTGTATCTATTTGGAACAATTATTTAGGAAGTCGCAACACAAATCATAACGACTACACCGACGAAACTTTCTAATACTAACCAACCACATATTCAAGGTAGTTATCTGCTAATATCACGGAATTTGTTATTATTTCATATTGTATTCTCTATCTTATAGCTTCTCAACGACGTTCAGTTGTTAGCGCAGATCAGTTACGTTTAGTGATGCAACCGCTAGAATCATACAATTTAATCGACGATAATATATCGTTAAACTCTGAACGTAATAATATTCTTATGAATGCTAATACTTTTATGCCAATATCTAGTGCTTTAGCGTACTACCCGTACAATTGTCCGACATCAAAACACACGGAACAACTTATTAAAATAAAATCAAAGGTATGTAATCATATAGCATCGAATCATCTCTTTTCAACAGTATACTCAATATAGTTTCTCTCATTTCCTACAAAATTAGAACATGAGGAGTAGGTGTGCATGCTGAACCGAAAAAGAAATTGAGTGAAAGAGCTCAATGTCAGACTATTCTGACGATCAGAGATGCAGACGTCTGTCTCTGAAGATGATTGACTGCGTGGTGTGTATGGATCTACTTGAATTTGACAAGTCTAACTTTTCAGCATTGTATACCGTCAATAGTAGTCGTAAAGCGGAGTATTCTTACTTCGTATAAAACATTTAGACTATTTTATTTGTTTTCTTCTCCAATATTCTGGTTATAGATGACTTTTATACCCGTTTTAGACGACAGTATAGGCACTGTTCTACTGTTGTCGAGTTCAACTACTTTGTTCGCTCATTATTTCCTAGATAAATCTAAAAATCAGTTTAATTCTCTAAAATCGTTATTCTTCGATGAATTAAAACAAAATGTATGTCTAGTTTGCTCATACATTTTGACAGGAAAAACAAAACAAAAATTCTTTTCCATCTCTGTTGCTTGGAACATGTTTTTTTTCTTTCTTTTGTTATTCTTGTTCTTCCATTAAAAAAAATGAAAAATATTGTCTATCAAAAATTTAACAAACAGAGCGCAATACAAACTGAATAAATAGCAGAAGAGAAAATGAGGGAACATTGTGTAATCAAAATAGAAGTTATTTTAAGTGTTTATTCATTTCAAATACATAATGTAAGATCTCTACTATGATGGAGACAAATAGTAACTAAAATTATTGATGTTATATCGATGTATTTGACTTGACCGTTAAAACGAATTGATTTACATATGTGAAGAGGGAAAAATGTCGAAAAGTTATTATAATCAATTTAAAGAAATTCAAACAAAATCAGCAGGAGTTCTACCACAACAACGCTCAAAAACATTTGCTATACCAAAACGTGATACACAATCATTACCATCCTATCCAATTCCAAAAATAAAACAATCGTCAGCAGATGTTAAATCAAAACAACAACAGAAAACAACAAGACCAACAACATCTGTGATGAGAAATAAACCAATTAATAATACTAACGAAAAAATTCAATCGTCTTCAACTTCGACAACAACAAAAAACGGATCAACAACTACTCGAAGACAAATGAAAGTTGTTGCTCACGAATTAAAAAAAGATAACCTCAATAACAATACTAACAGTCATAGAACGATATTAAAACATAACACTGTAAATAATAATGATCAACGAAGACCCGTACGATTTGCCGATCAACAAGACGAGTATAGTAGAAGACTACTTCCAAATGATGACTACTTCCCTCAAAATCATTTAACCTACTTTGATACTCGACCGGTGAGTGATAATAATAATAATAATAATTATAATAATAATGATTCTACTCCTAAATATATAATTCACACACAGAATAGTACGCCTTATGTTCTCACTTTACCTCCAGTAGTACCCCAGACTCAACCCAATCCAGTTTTTCTTCTTCAACCCCCTGCTATTGCCCCTCCTGTTGCCCCTCCATACACCTATTATCCCTATTTTAATGGTCTATACCCTCCTCCCTACAACCCGTTTCATGTAGAACCTCATCAACCTGATAATTCGGTGGAAAGAAAAACATCATCTAGCTCACACAATATAAAGAAGAATATTATGATCGTCAGACGACGATCACACCACACAAAAAATGATAGTTCTGCTGCTGGAAAAGATAAAAAAGGTCGCGGACTTCGATTACGTTTGAAAAGTGAAGCTCAGTTGGATGACGACTCATCGTCATCATCATCATCATCGTCAGATGGCCAAAAAGAAGAAAAGCAGGTAGTTTTTGTTCAACATCAACATTTCCTCATACTACTACTACTATACCATGTTTTACATAGTGAACGATTAAATTTAACCTATAATTATTGTAGTCATTATATTTTCCTACAATTAATGTAGTATGAAACTCGTATACTAATAGTCACGTATAAAAAATTAAAGAAGATCATCGAGTTATATTCGACGAAAACAATTTATCAGAAATTTGATAAATACATATACGTGTCTACGATCTAATTTGTTCTTTATTATTATTACGAATTTTGTAAACAAAAAACAGTTGCAATGATTGTGCGTGCAATATATTCACACGCGTATAAAAATGGATAATTTTTACGCGTCAAACAATTTTGACGAGTAGAAAAGAGAGAGGATGCTTCTTCACTGTCATCCCATCATTTTCCTTAGACTATACTGTTGATCTATAGTCAGTCTATTTTACCAATCTGGCCTCATCAGATTTCTTCACACATTTGTCCTTCAGTTTCGCGTTAAATTTATTCATGTACATGTTTTCTGAAAGTGAGCATCAAATCCAGGTAATTTGAACTATGAATATGACTGCTCAGATGACCTGGCTTGTCAAAACCTTTGTAATTATGCTTCTCGTGTCGATCTTTATGACATTTTACAAGTGGAGAACTTCTTATACGTGATTACGTGTGAGCTTCTGAAGAATCCTTTTGGAAAAAAATTCGCAAGTTTTTTTAATGTATATTTCCTTATGGATAACCACGTACTTGACTATACGGAAAGCGTAACTAATCCAAAAGCGTTCACTTCTGTTTATACGTGAATAGCATCCAGAGAGTAGATTAAGTGACCTAAAGATCTTTCTGTAATTTCAGTATAATATCTGACTCGAACCCTCGGAAAATGACACTTTGGATCCTCGATATAAACTTTCGAGAGGTATCGATTTCGAACACTCGGATTTCGGATAGGTAGCGAGCCCTCAAGAAAAATTTCGAGCCGTCGAATAGAGATGTTCGGGACCTCTGAGCCCTCGTCGTACCCTCGGGGGAGTGAGGGCTCGGAAGCCCCGAACATCTCTATTATACGACTCGAAATTTTTCTTGAAGGCTCGCTATCTATCCGAAATCCGAGTGCTCGAAATCGATACCTCTTGAAAGCTTAAGTTGAGGGTTCGAGCCCTCGGCGAAGGCCTATTTTCGAGTACTCGCCGCACCCTCGAACGACTTTTTTCTTCTGCATGGGTCTGCATGAATTTTAGAATTCTGTAAGATGACCTGTAGGCTTATTTTGAAATTTCATGGGAATAGAACCCGCACGTTTTGTCGAGTTTTTTTTCCTGCGTGGTACTGTGATGACTAGAGGTATTCTTGTGACAATTGTTATCAGGCCTTCTCATTTCGATGTCCTATTTACTTTTTTCGACTTGTAGCCGAGTTCTGGGCTATAGCATCACGATCTCTTTCGTCAATCTCTGCCCATGTGTATCTTATTATAGTTGACGAAATAGATAATCTAAAAGTAGAAACAGATGAAGATAAGAATATCGAAATAGAAGGTTGAGAAATCGAAGAAAACCAATAACAAATAGAGCATACTGGTTTAGTTGCTCTCAGCATAAAAGAAGAAATTATATAGTCATCCTCTTCCTGTTCGACTCTTCTTCGTTCGAGGGCAGTCACGCTAATAATTCAACAAAATAAATAAAAATTCCATAGTGTGTTTACCATACAGATGTTGTTTATGCGTTGAAAGACAGCAAATAGGAGAACTCCCGTGCTAAGATTAGAAATCGAAAGATAGTCAGTCCATAAGGTAAGTATTAGCCTCTTGCTCTGAAGTTTCCCGTTTCGAACCTATAGAATTCCATGATTTTCGTAAGATACGCGGTGATAAGCGAGTTAGCAAGGTAACTTAAAATAAGCGTGAATACGGTAAAGCAAATGTGTAGAGAAAGCGAAACAGGGTAAGAAGAAAAGGCAAGTTGAAATATATAACGGAACAAGTGTCGTGTTTTTTCGAAAAAAATGAAGTTACTAAGATTTCGCGTGTTAAAAAATCAGCACAAGTGTCAGTATTCATGCATGTCTCGATTAGCGTGATCCTGTATAATTTTTCGAGATAAAGTTCACGAGTATCCGCTAGATGTTTCGAGACACACTTAAACTTTTAATATGGATGTTATAAGAAATATCCCTCAAAACGTTTTTCAGTTTTTTTATGGTTTTTTTTCGTCAGTAGTGAACATATGTAGAAATAGTAATGAACATGTGACTGGAGAATTCACGTTTGTGCATAACTCACTAAAACGAGTTTCATATGTGATCACGCTATAAAATATCAGCGAAAAATTCTCATAAACATCTCATTGCTAGTCGCAAATAAGAATTTTTTCTCAGTGTGTCTACGCAGTTTTATTTAAAATTTTCCCATAGACTGTTCATTTGAAAAAGTCTGTCGTTGCGCTGTTGTTCTTAAACTCTTACACATCCAAAGTTTTTGTTTCTATCATCAGTCACTTCTGAACCATAGTTCAATAGCCATCAACATCCATCACCCTCTTTCTAGAAAAAAAAGCTGTAAATGAAAGAAATAAGATGATAGAATTTCTTCAGTTTGATATCGAAAACTGTCAAAAACAACAACTGTTTGTTCTCTATTCTTAGTCCAAAAAATCGTCTCCTGCTCGTAGTAAAAATCATCGTCCGATTTATCAAACTGATTCTGATTCTGATAATGAAAATACACGTAATTCACGGCGCACAGTTATTGTCAAAGAACCATCAGCAAAAAGAAAAGAAGTTCGTTTAGTTCGAAAAAATGGTCAGTTGATACGTGAACCAGATACTTATTATGGCGATTCGGATCATTCAGCACGATCAACAAAAATTATTTATGTTGATAATCAAAATCGTACATTTTCTCACAGACCCCGATCAAAATATGTATATATGAATGACAACAATCCACGTCAGTCGGACATTGTTTATGTCAATGAACCGTCGCGTGTACAATATGTACCTGCACCTACGAGAAGTCGTCGACATCGTACATCATCTAAAACATTACATGGGGATGATATCGTTTATGTCGACGATAATTCACAACCAATTGAATATGTGGAATATATTGATGAACAGCCTGCTGAATATGTTGAATATGTCTATGAAAATGATCCAGTAATATCAAAATCAGCAAAATCAAATATTGTCTACGTTGATGAACCACATTCTTCTCGTTATTATAAAAAGCAGCAACCATCGGCAACCACTATTGTGTATCAATAATGTGAATATATTTTTCGTTGTGAATTGTTCATTTCTCCTTTATTATTAAAACAATACTATCAAGCCTTCAGCATACAGAAGGTACTGTTACTTTACATAAAAAGAAAATAGTTTTAAAAAGGACAAAAACACAAAATAACGAAGCAAAAGTTTAGTTTTACGTCTTCACATGAAACGAAGTGACTAGCGGTTGTGTTGTGTGATCATCGTTCAGAGTAAGAACACCATTATTGTGAGAAGATATCGGTATTGTTGATGGTGAGTTAATAGATCGTCTGTAGATACTTTTTCTTTGAATATGACGACGAATAATAAGAAATCCTAGCATAAATGTTATTATAAGTAATATTAATGCTAGAATAATAAATATATTTTTCTTTTTTGTTTTCATCATCGAACAACCAATTTTATCTTGTTTATAAAGCTCAAACCAGAAATCATACATTGAATCAAAATAATTTTGTCGTCTTTGAATATCGTTCAATTTTAAATCAATATAGGCACGATTAACATTTGTATACGCGTTCCATTGTACAGGTACTGGTAAACCATCATTAGGATCACTTAAAAAAGAATAATTTTGAAGAAAAAAAAGCTTACTGACTGACTATAGCTTTGATTTTAGTCTACTAACCCTGTTTTAATGAAATTTGTCCAATATCGAATTATTTGTCTACTAAATTCTTGTTCTTCCACAGAATAATTATACCAATTTTTATTAACATTATTGTGTATTTTTGGATAATCTTTTGCCAATGGAACACCAAATACGTAATCTAATTCGGCAAAATGTCCAACAACAGTTGGCAATGTTTTTAAATGATCTCGAAATAAACTTTTTGCTTTAAATGTTGGCTTATGAGAATAAATATAAGCGTATGTTGATGAATTTACATTGGGAGTTTTAGCTCGAATATTCAATAGTTGAACCATATGATAATTAAACTTAAAAGATAATAGAATATGAAAATTCTACACTAGATAACTAATTGTCTAAAAATCTTACCATCAAGTCTGATACCAAATCAATATATAATCGTGAACGAATTGTTATATTATTCTTACCTACAGATGAAATTTTCATATTTTTTTTTCAGTTTTTAAACTAAAAAAATTATCTTCATGTAAAACGAACCTGGTGTCTCATATCGTTTTCGTACATTATCCAAATGACAATGTCCATTAAGAAAATTTGCATTTATATAACGTTCAATATAATTTACTTTTGAAAATTGTTTCAATACTCCATAGGCATCTAATTGAAAATAAACGTTTGAATCGGGTGTATTTTTTTGTTTTTCTTCCAATGATTTTGGATGTCCATCATCATTCAACGGTAATGATCGCACTTCATCTTCATTAATCGCTGATATTGGTACAATATCCGGTGGTAAAATAATATCATCTTCCTTTCGTACTAAACGTTTTTCTCTGAATTTATTTTGATTATTACTATTATTATTATTGACAACATTCTCTCTTTGTTTCATGTTCGATGAAAAATGACTACTATAGAAATGTGCAATATGATATTCAGCAAAATAAAGGCCTTCATTTAATGTGACACCCGTCATTATGTCAATGTTTTGATAAGCATTACTTTGAAGTGTATTTTCTAATGTATCGTTCAAAAAATCGTTGTCAATCACCGGATAGGGATTATCATCCGCTATTAAATAAGAAGTATTTATTTGATATAAATTCTTTCTATTAATTAAAAAAATAGCTTACCTATATTTAAACTTAGATGTAAACGATAAAAATCAATTTTTTGTTCTAATAATTTATAGACACAATCTAACATTCTATTCTCTTCTAAATGATCACATCCAAATTCTTTTGAAAATCGTTGTACCAATTTCATTGGACGATGATTAATACTCCATGGAGCTAAACCTGTACCAGACTGTGATAGTACACGTTTAATCATACCACGACAATAGGGACTAGCTGGTAATAACATAACATTTCCTGCACCAGCCGAATGACCAGCAAGAACAATTCTTGTATTATCACCTCCAAAGAGATGTGCATTTTCAGATACCCATTGAATAGCTAATAATTGATCCCATAGTCCATAATTTCCTCGGAAACAAAAAATAAAAGAGATCTCGATAGTGAAATATATTAGAGAGACATATTTATGATTAACTCATTGTTATTTGTTTATCAAATAAAAGAGTTATACACAATAAAAACTTTCAATATTTAGATTTTCAACACTAATGTCTAGATAAAATTACCTTTTATACGTGTATCACCACTGCTTAAAAATCCATGATAATTTAAACGAAAATTCATCGTAACAACAATAATATCACCTTCACCGGCAAGTATACTACCATCAAACAAAGATCCAGCACCTAAACATAATACAAAAAATGAATCATAAATTAAAAGTTTTTTTTGAAAAATTAGTTAAAAATTAGATTAATTATTTCACAATATTTTTATTATTAACATACAAAATATTTAGTATATTTAGTTTCAATAATTTTAATACAATATTACCAATTTGATTGCTGCCACCATGTGAAAAAATTGTTATAGCTTTTTTTCTTTCACCAAATCTTAAATCAGATCGATAAATATTTAATGATAAACAATTATTATCAAAATTTCGTTTCATAACAAATGAACCATAGGATAAATTTTCTGTCATAAGTAAACTTTGCATACAACATGGTCCAAATGTAGTAGCATTTTGAATTGTATATGAAAATTTTTTTTTTACTGGTTTTTGTAATGGTAATGGTGATTCAGCATAATAGACACCAAGAAATTGATCAATATATATATTATTATATTCGATTCGTTTTCCATAATATATACCCGTTGATGATATTAAAAATGGTCCACTATTATTCGAATGATTATATGCTGCTGATTTTAATACATAATCATCATTATTAAATGATGAAAAATTGATAAATGTTTGACATGGTTGTGGTAATGTTTGATTAAATATTAAATGATCAACAATACGTTCATATGTTGGACATTTAATATTAGTTATAGCATTAATCGAACGAAAATAAAATAGAATAATGAATGAGGTATAATAATTAAAACAAAAAAATATTGTACAACTATAGTAATAGATTAAATTTTTTATCACAGTAATTAACATTCTACACATACATACAAATAAGATTTCTTTTTGTTTTTTAAAAATTATTTTTCAATTAATCAATCTTGTTTTAACACATAATTTACTCATTTTTCTTTCGTCTCCATTTCTTGTATAATTAATATTGTCATTTATTCGTATTCAAAAAGTTTTTTATCTATATATCATTTATTTTGTACTAAATGAATTAATATTGTTTTAAAGTAACATGTCATTTAGCTAACAAACGTCAAACTAAACAAAAATAATAACAAAATAGCATAACAAATGAGAATATTTACTATAAATATAGATATTGATAGACTTGTTATAATTTCTTTTTTATTTTTTTTATTAAAATATATATCATTTCTAGTTAGTTAGTTATAGTTTCTTTCTCTTTTAGATTACATATACAACCATCAAAAGTATAATTTCATCAAGTAAATAATAATAATAATAATAAATGACATATCTAGGTATACATTAGCTAAAGAGTTACGATTTCTGTTTTTCTTGAAAACATCATCACATTATCAAGTGTCTTATTTACGCAGTTAGCGTCACAATAAACTACTAATAACTTACACTTTTAATGGAAATTTTGCTAAAAACAACTATATATATATATATATATATATCTATTCAAATTTTGATGTACATAATATTGAATTATGCGTACCGTTTGAAATATCCGTATGCTCGATTATTAAAATAAAATTATAGTTCAACAAACGTTCTAATTTTTTATTTTTTTGTAAACTAATGTAATAGACAAAAAAAGTAAAAAAAACATTTCTTTTCCTTTACACATCTCCAAGAACAATAGAGTAGATAGCAATATTAGATATATATGATGTTGTACTTCTATTGGTAAGACTGAGTTCACATTTCGATTTCTGTTTATTTTTAAATGTTATTTTTATTTAGTAGATTTGACATGATCCTATTTGCAGAACTTTATGTTTCTTGAGTGTTTATTTCACTTATGAAATTTAATATGTGTTTGCATGATGTTCGTACACTAACTATCAAAATGAAGAGAAACAAAATAAATTTTTAAATGTATAGTTTTAAGCAGTCAGTATTTAATGAAAATATTTCTGATGTTTATATTTAGATACGTAAAATATAAAAAAGAAACGAAGAAGAATGAAAAATAGTCGAAATATGATACTTAAACTTATCTATTTTCAAATAAGTGTAATTGGTGATTTGTTATTGCCGTGGGTTTCGTTACCACTTAAATTTTGATAAATCAGTAAAGGTTTCTTTTTTTTTATTTTTACAATGATACAAAACTAAAATCGTGCGTACATTAAGATTATTAAAGACAATTAAAAAATGAAACATATTCTGTTTTGAAATCTGTATTAGTTGTCAAAAATGATCATTAGTTCTTTATACTATGAAACATCTTTTTTTAATTAGCTGTTGTGTATATGTGTGTTTATGTCTGTCTACGTGTGTACGATATTTAATGCTATTAATCCATTATGATTTTTTTTTTTTGTCCTTTCTCTTAACATCAGTGTGAATATCAGATTTTTCACGGGCAGTGATCTACATATTTATATATGTTAAAAATATTATAAAATGACTTTTTTTAAATAACATCTGTTCGATTCATTTAATTTTTGTGCTTTCAAAGTAGCAGCAGTTGTGTATTTTTAATCTTTTCTGTCTGCGCTTAAGAACTGAAAGATTGAGTGTCAAACATGACAACAGATTTAGTTGAACGACGATGCTAGAATCAGTAGATGAAGGAGAACCTTCGTGAAACTAAGACGATCTATAATTTGACTACTTAGACTGCTCTATAACAGAAATTTAATGAAATTTTTCACCTACGCTTGAACTTTGATCGAAGATGAAATATGAAATTGATAGAGTAAAAGAATTTTTTGAATGTTTGATTCGTTTCACCGAAGAATGAAAATAATTAGTCACTCAACTAACTTTCAACCTATAATAATTGATACAAACAAAGAATTACTATATCCTTGCGATTACTCTTTAATTAGATGAGTTACAAGATTTCGATTTTAAAACAATAACGAAAATATAATTTTCACTTATAATTATTGTAAAAAAAAAGAGAAGTGTTATAAATTTTTTGTGTAAATTCGTTAGTAACGATTCGTTACGTTTCATTACAATCAGTGCCAGACAAATTACTGCATTCAACACTAATTCAGTTAAATTCATAGATCAAAATTATTTGACGATACTCTTACCATTGAATTCCCTATTTTCAAAATCTAGCACTTTTTCCCCTAAAAATATTTTTTGAAGAGAACATCATCACTGGATTTGAGAAAATATAACTTATGAATTCTGATCCTTGCCCCATCTCAAAGCACTCATTATCTCAACCTGGAACTTTGAGCATTGTCTATTTATACAATGTTCTTTGAACCCTGAACGTTTTGCTCATATCGGATTTTTAATATGCAGAAAATTTTTTTTAATGGAAGTCTCGAGTCAACAAACAAATTCATTCATCTCTTAAGAGATAAATATGTCGAAACTTACCGATAACTACACAATGACTTCATTCAATCGTATAGAACATTTTTACTATGCTTAATAAAGTGTTCAAAAACTAGGCGACACTTTTGTCATAATTAATAATTAGAGATGTGCAGAAAGAAATTAGTTATCACATTGTGTTTGGACTTTTCTCTTTCCTCCATCTTTCTCTTCTTTTTCTCCACAGAACTGTTGATGATGCATATGATTATAATAATGATCGAATATTTATTGATAACACTTTCATTTGAACTGTCTATGATGGATGATGGCATTCATTCCTTTTGCATACAAGAACACACGATTACCCTTGAAACATATATTCATATTGAGAATAGTAGAATACTTTCTTTTTCCTCAAAAAAATATCTGTTAGACATACTAGATCAATTGAGAAGTATATGGTCAATCTACGTTTATGTGTATTATAAATAAGGCATGGACATGCACATTCGACTTACTTCAGGAATATGCAATAGTTCACTTTGTGCACCATCATTATAGTGTTCAAATTGATAAGATCAATTTTCATTTAAACAAAAAAAGGGGCATTAAGAAACAAACAATAACTATTCCATCAGTAATTTATATTTATTATTAAACTATTAGAGTAAATCTAATTGAAAAGAGCATGATTGACGATCAAGTGATGTTATCGTCTCGTAAAGAAATAACACACGATAAGCTTTTCATTCGTAATATTTGCTCAATTTTAATGATTTTTTAAATCATTTTCGTTTGTAAATGCAAAAATATTTCTAGGATTGAACAAAAATAAGAAAAAAAAATGACACTTCATTGACTTTTTTTTCTTATCCACAGTTTATTAAAATTGTTTCAGTTGTAGATTAAATGAGACTATCCAGTAATATGTGTCAAATTTGTATGTTTAATGAGGTTGATGAGTTTTATTGCTATCGATTAGTTCTTTTGGGGATGATACTTTACCGCAATCTGTTCTTTGTATACTTTTTGCAAAAATTATAATGATAAAGCATTCACGTAACAACAAGTGTTATCATGACATTAGTGGTAGTTTTTTCATTACAAACACAACGTAAGTTTTAAACTGATAGTAAATTCATCAGGAAGAAAAAAGGACTGCTAAAAACGTGCACACACTCAAAGTGATAGCTTTTGGAGAAACTTTGTCTTTTTAAGTGATACTTTAACCAATTCAAGTGTCACTTTGCCTTTTGATGCACACACTTAAAAAAGTAAGATATCTTCTTCGCACAATAGTTACAGTTTCTTAGACAAACAAGGCAGGTGTTCTTGACTATCAGCACAAATTGAAATGATGCACTTGACATATGATATAAGCTTTATTCTTCCAGAATACGAGAGAGATAAATTTCATTTTAGTAATTTAAACCATTCAAAAACACAAAATCAATTTTATACTTGTATAGACTCAATGTAAAATTACTTTTACAGTAAAATGCAAAAGTAAATTTATTGTGCGTAGTTTATATGCTGTACAACGACTGAAATTGTGTGATCGATCAACTGTTGGGAAATTATTCTCATACTATTAATAATCTTTTCTTTTAACCTGCTGTCGCCCATATTCTCCTTCAAGTACAACAATCAAGAAAAACATTATCTACAAATAGACATGCATCGAGTAATTGTCTAAGGATTTTATACTTTTTTCAAAATCTGATGTTTCGTAAATTGCTTTGTTAAAAATTTTCTCACTCGGTAAGAATGTAGAGCAAACATTTCTGTGAAAAATGAGAGGTTGAACAGCTCTGTATGATTTGTTACCTCAAGAACACATAATCGAGTAGTAAACGAATACTCGATTAGTCCATTATGGAGGTATCGCTGCCAAAATCTCAAAACAAATCGTATAGAGCTGTCCAACCTCTCATTTTTTACAGAAATGTTTGCTCTATATTCTTAGCGGATCAGAAAATTTTTAACGAAGCAATTTTACGAAATGCCAGGTTTTGGAAAAAATATAAAATCCTTAGATAATTACCCAGCGCATGCCTATCTACAAAGCCGTTTTATACTAATACATCCTAACTTTACCAGTTAGTGTAATAATCTGACTATTTTATATGATGAAAACCAGCTCAACTACATCTGTTCTTATGAACTATGTACGATAAATTATGTGAGTAACTTTTTTTAATTCATTCAAAGATAAATTTTCCACAACCTACTGTGCGTAAAGAAAATCAGAGTAACCGTACTGATATTTATGGAATACTTGACTAAAACATGTCCTTGATTTTATTTTAACTTTTTGGAAATATAAAAAAAGTAAACAACACCAAATAAAATGGGCTATATGATACAAGGATGAATAGTATTAAAAAAAAAACGAGTGAGATCGATACAATAGTTACAAACACAACTGACGTGTAGAATGAAGTAAAACATAACATAAATTGAAACATAACATAAATTGAAACATCACATTTACGTAGATCAAAACTGTTTGTATAAGTATTGTGGCAATGTAATTATCATGTTTCGTACATGTCCATAGAAAACTATTTGAACTATTTTTGTTTCCATTAATTATTTTATCAACAGTGTATCAAACATCAAACAAGGTAAATTGAAAATATATTAAAAGATGAAAGTAGAACGTATCTACTTCGTTATATTATAATTAACTCATTATATTAGTCTTTCTTCTGTTTATCAGCTATCTTGTTGAAGAAAATTTTGAATATCTATGCCTTTGTGATCTGACGACGATGAATGGCGAGAACGTTCATTGTTACACTAGAACAAATAGAAGATAAACTAAGATTTTAATTTAATCAAGAAAAAAATGAAACTTAACGTATAAGAAAATTATTTAAAAGTAAGATAATTATTTTAGCGTACCATTCTAATCTTGTGAGACGTTGAATATCACGACAAATACCTTTGCTCTTATAATACGTTCTCAATTCGAAATTTAAAAGAGTAAACGAGTGAGTATTTAGTCTTCAATGATCTATCTATTTTCACAGTAAACATGCATCTATAGTTCAATTTTGCTGCAAAGTCTGATTCAAATAGATTGTAAAAGATTAATCTACTAAAGAATAATAAACTTATTGAAAGTAACTATTAGCATAAAGCAAATAAAGATGTAAAAGTAACGTGATTTATGGCAGTTCTAATAAGAATTTACTGAAGTTGTACGTTTTTTCTAAAATAAAAATTGAAGTATATTTAAACTTACATCAATAAGAAATTTTCGTATAATTTGTGAATAATCGCTTGCTAACCATGTGGTATTATGCATACCATCTGGAAAATTATGAAAATATTTTTTTTGACTTTTACATTCCTAAAACAAGACGAAAAATAAAGAATGTTTAGTTGATAGTTTCTGTTAAACAAAAAATAATTACTTCAAATAATTTTTGCATCATGATAGTTGGCACAAGTTCATCCTGTCCACCAGACAGAAATAAAACGGGAACTTTGATATGGCGTATTTTTGATAATGAAGAAAACTAGATAAAAATAACATAAACACATTTGTTTTTTAATATACGATGATCGAATACATACAACATTTTTATAACACCAATTTGGTACATAATCTAATACAAACACTTGAAATAAACGTTTAGCCATCTCAGGTATACTAGTAAATGTATTTTCGACCATAACACATGATAATGGCGGCACTGAATTCATTTGTCCGAGCTCAGACGCTAAAACAAATAGATTTTTAATAATTACAACAGTAAAGCATTTTTCTAATCGATATTTACCAAGATGAAATGCAACAGCGCCTCCAAGAGATCGACCAAATAAAAATATTTTCTCTTGATTTAAATCTTCTCGTTTTCGTACAAAATCGTATACAGCTTGAGCATCCGTATATAAACCCATTTCAGATGGTGTACCAGTAGATTTTCCATATCCACGATAATCAAATAATAAAATATTAATATCACAACTTCTATATAATATCTGAGCATTTTGAAGTCTATGGCCAATATTACCAGCATTTCCATGAAAAAATATCATTGTGTCTTTCTCACTGTAGCGATGTTGTTGTTTAATAAGATATCCATGTAGTTTTTCATTATCTGGCGTTTCAATTGTGACTGTTTCAAATGGTAAACCCATGCTATCTGGCGACATAACAACGGTTCGAGATGTATCTGGCTCGTTTGGTTGAAATAATAATGAATCTTGAAATCCATATAATGAACCTGTAAGTAGAACAATATAGTTAAGTTAGTACTCAAGTAACACTGAATTTTTAAGTAAAATTAGCAATAGTACATACTTATTTGTTGTTGAGCATTCGCAAAGAAAGAAGTTATTGACTGCATTTTTTCTACAAAAATTTACGCAAAAACTCGTTATACGTCAAATCTATTTTTTACATTGATTTTATTAACGTATGTATATATATATATATATCAATCTATAAAAATTTTAATATAACAAAAATAACGAATAATAATCGCAAGAAAACAAAATACGTGCTCACAACAATGGTACTTTGCCTTTTTAAAACGCTAAACAAATAATAGTTATTAGACATAGACAAATAACAAACATAGTTAATAATATTAGTATTCTCTCTTTAAGATATTCACTTTAGATTAGATAGTAATGCGAAGTAAAAACACTTACTAAGTATACCCATGACAATAAATATTATAATCCAAGAATGTCCGTACAAATAATAGAGTAAATAGAAGGTAAAAGTTGATAACATACATGTAATCCAAAATTCTTTTAGAAATTTGTTGGCTATAGTTGATGATAAAAATGATGATAATATTAAATTATGTATTCTACCCGAAATTGGTCGCAAACATCTTCTTGGTGAGAATAACATTATTCGTTTAAACAAGAAAAAATGACGACAACGAGACAACAATCTATTCGACGATGAATGCCACAACATGATCGTCCATTTTTTAGTAAGTATTTCTTTTTAGAATAAATTAGAAAGAAAATAAGAATATTTTTGTTTGAACATCTTTTGTATTATATACTGTCTAGAAAAATTATACATACAAAAGTTTTAAAGCATTTTATACATCCTGTTAGATCAAAAAACAAAAACAACACTCCCAAATATATTCTTGTTTTGGATATTATAAATAAAAAATAGTAATGATTCTAACTTATTTATTCACTTTTTGTTCACGTAAATTGCCAACAATACATACATATATATATGTGAATAAAAGCGAGAGAAAAAAACCTAGCCAGTGTGCATACGCAAAAAAGAGTTTGTCATCATTTGCAGAAAAATGATTTACAATTGTTTTTATTAAGTGTATCACTTCCCAACAAAGAAAAAGAAACGATAAACATTCTCATCATTTATAATAAAAATAAGATTGAAGTTAAAACAAACCCGTAACTAAGGATAGATTATTGGGGGAAAAGGTAAAAACAAAATCGTAGACAAAAAAAGCTACGGTTCAACTCAACAATAAAAAACAGTACTTAAAGACGCTGTTGAGGTCTTTCTGGTATTAATGACGAGAAAAATGCTGTTATTGCAAGAAAAAATAACCGTACAGGCGTTATTTGATCATTTACAACCGGAACTTGTGCAGCAGCAGACTAAAAGAGAAGACACATTATTGTTTTATTCTGCGAAGGAAAAGCATGGTGATGAGGGCATGAGCTGAGGAAAAAGACATTTAGTTGGAAAACTATTCCCACATTGTTTGTTTATAATCTTTTCATTTAGTTGGAAAAAACAAGCTTGATCATTAGATCCATTGATTTCTCCGTTACTGAACAACACTCATGTGCACTTAGATGACGTTTTCCTCAACTTTACTGATTTATTTTTTGTGTGGTACAAAGGTTAAGATAGTGTTTGATTTACGCGCTGAATATCATTGCCATTTGGTTGTTCATTAGGAACCTGTGGTGTGGGAGTTTGTTCCGTATGCTCCTGATTTTCTTCCTGTGGTGGTTGCTGTTGAATACCAGACTGATTTGCATCTGGTTGTGCTTGTGCTGGTTGTTGTGGTGGCCGTACAGATACAGCTGGAGGAGTTTGATGTCGTGCAGGCGGACGTCTTCTACGACGTGATATGGTTAAATACCCTCGACAATGACTGAAACAAAGCATAAATGCAGATAAGAATGTTTAACGATAAACAGTTTTACTTACAGATATAATATTGCAAATATGATGAAAACAATTAAAAAACGATGAAATGTCGAGTAAAAATATATAATTGAACATAATACAAACAATTCTGCAAGCATATGCAATGTGCCAAGTAAATCGTCTTCTCGCTCATTATGTGCTCTTTCAGCGTGTGGTCTTGCTGGTGGCACCGGTGCAACTGGTGGTTGAACAGATGTCGGCGGTCTTTGAGTATCGCTTGCTGCACTATTCTGTGATTGTATCACATTTTGACTCTGATTACTGTTTGATGAAACTGTAGAAAACGGATTATAAATTCCGGATATATTACCACTTTGAGAGAATAACAAATTCTGACTAAAAAGAAAAAGGGTGAAAGCACTGTATTTTTAAATGATACATTCTTTACACTTAAAATGTGGACCACCTACTGCATTTGATAATAAATACTACAATATTGCAAATAAGCCATGTTGCTTAAAAAGTTGACATTGCTGGGTCCCATTGTAAAACTGAAAAAACGTTAGTGAATATTGGCAAAAAAGTAAAGAATTATTATAAGACACCAACCTTTGTAATTGTTGATTATAAGCACGCAGTTGCTGACTATATTCTTCATAAGCAGAAGAATGCTGAATATCCGTTGCTCTTCTCTCATTATCAGCACTAATAGAAGAACAATTTGTTGTTGACTCTATATCGGCTTTTCGTTGACGCAATTCATTTTCATTTTCTGAAATAGTTGCTGTCGCTGTCGATGCTGATTTAGCTACCTGATGCTAAAAGAAGAATTATTCGAGATATAACGAAAAGAAAGTCTGAAATTCTTACAGAGATTTCAGCAGCTAATACCATATGTACTGTTGAAGTAGTCGATTGTGCTGCCTAATAAAACAAACAAATAATGAAACACAAATCACTAATCGTTTCCTAAACATCTTCTAATTGCTTACTGATTTAAATATCTGATGTAATCTAGTTGTGTCTTCGAGTAATTTTCCAGAATAAATTAAACGTTGATTTTTTGGAGACTAAAATAGGAGGCAGATTACGAATTTGTCATAAACATCTCAAACCAATATACCGGCTTCGTTGGATGCGTCAAAGACAAGTTTTGTTTTAATTCATACACAGTTGAAGTCAGCGGAAGAGAAGTATGAAAATCAGAATGTTTACTATTATTAACCATTCGGATAATAATATTAACAGTATCAGAAGTTACTGAAGCCATCTAAACAATTCAAAACAAATGGTTAGAAACACATTCGCGCAACATAGTCGTACACTAATATCAAAACAGATCTAAAATAAATCTGATAAATATAAAGTTAGAAAAAAACAAAGAAGTAGGATAACACGGCAAAATTTAATGTTTTTTTGTATCAGACTTGGAGTAATTTGATCACAAGCTGCTTCATTTTAATGATAGAGAAGAGAGAATTAATGCATGAGGCTAAAGAAGATAAAGAACAGCTGGTTCTTCTACAGATCGATCACCTCCCTAGTGTAAAAGTGAGCGGCGGTAGCGGTGAGAGTGAGTGATGGTAGTATAGGGAGGTAGTCGATCTGTAGAAGTACTGAATGGCCTTCTAAACTTATATAAGTTGCATTAGTTCAACTTGAAGAGAGCAAACAAAATATAAACACCTGTAATCACGCTAAAATAAGAAATCATACGCGTTTTGCTAAAAACAGTTGCTTTGAAGTACACTGCACATTTTGCTCGAAACTATCAGATGGTACAAATATCTCCATCATTAAGATGCGAGTAGACCCGAATGAATATAAATAAATATTTATAATTATTTATTATTATTCATTTGACTACACAACACGACAAATTCTATGTTGTGAACCGACTAGGAGTGAAGACTGATTAATGCTTCGTCAGTTATATGCTGTAGCAACGTCAAGGTAGTCTAGCAATACTTTCGAACTCCGAAAATGAAGTTAGATTAACTTTGTAGAAAAGCTTTAGGGCTTCATCTTGAATTTCAATGAAATTATATCCGTCTATAAGCGTGCTCGCATAGTTGTTGAAGTTTCAGCCTTATTGTTCTTTCCTTTCTGAACTATTTAGTTGGTAGAAGAGAAAATCCTAAACAAAATATATATGCAAGTAGAAATTGGGTAACTGATACTGATTCGTTGCTGTACATCACCATAGTGGTACGATCTGCTCCTCTTCATCGCTCTCTTACACTTATCTGAAAGAAAGTATTTTGGTGTTACAACGATCTAGAGTACTATAAGCTAGATCCCAAAACTTTTGCGTGCAGCTTAGCTCGACCGGTTTCAACAGGTGTCGTAGCGATATAATAATAAAGCACTGCTATAGATTTTACTATAAAGAGTGTGATATGATGATGAGGTGAATAGTCAAACTTTTGAAAGATAAGAGTAAAATGTTCGATCGGCATACATTTTTTTTTACTATTATATATACGGTGTCAGGTGTAGAATTGGTGAATCATTCGGGTTTTCTTTCTGTAGCTGATAAAACAACGTCTCCCTGTATTATTACTAGGAGGACGTGTGATTTACACATATCTCTTAATTCTGGCGCTTCTATTGTGAAGAGAAATCTAGCAATTTAAGTGAACTTAATAAATTCAAAGTTTTGCTGAAATTTAATCATATTAATGGTCTAACAATAATGTAGCGATCTATCAACCAATCACGTTACACAGACGATTCTCATTAGCTCTTACATTTTCTAAATGTCAGTAATGTCATGTTGTTCTGAGTACCGTTTTTCTTCTGTTCTGTTTGAGATACAGGGAGTGTACGTAAATAACAACGTACAGATCGTGCATATTTCAAAGAAATATTGAAAGCATTTAATATTCCAGGTAAAAAAGCGGTATTGAGCTATGCTATCATAAAGTCAGATCTTGTGTTGCGCGCAGATTACTTTCAAAAACACTTCCAGTAAAACAATTGTTCTGCATTGTCAATAGCAAATGTCGAAATGACATTGATATTGCGCAGAGCCAATAGATAGGTTCAGAAACGTGCCGTGTTGTAAGGATTTAATCACGAGGCATTTTTTATTATAGTTGTTTTTTATTTTTTTTAATCTGAGTGCAGCACTGATACATATGAGTACCAGATTGCCGTATCATAATCACTCGCAGTACCTGAGTACTTCTCTTATGAAACGAAAAGATGCAAGCAACAGAAATATCACAATTGTTCGTTGATATGTTTATATAAGTAGACATTGAGGATACAAAACGATAGTTAAAATAGTTTGGTTAGTGGCGTAGAAAAATACGTCTTTTTAGCAATGATATGCAGGCACACCTAAATAGTACCGATTAAAAGACCCATTCAAGTTTCTCATTCATGCGTACTCGTGTCAAACAAAAATTATCATTGTGCGCTGATGAACACCGGTGTCATAAAAGTGCCGATAAATTTCCTCTTTATAGCGCATTCATTCCGAATAATCGAACGTAATGTTCATCAGAAAGCTGACAGAAGATCAGATTTCCATTTTGCTTTCTCTTCCTTTTCATTTTAGAATCTCTTTTTCTTAGATCTGTAAATGATATAGATATTCGTATGATTGGATTATAAAACATTCAGCTTTGGGGTTCGTTTAAAGATAATGAATCGTGTGAAAAAAATTATTAGCAAGAAAAAACGACGTTATCAACAAGATGGTTTTGATTTAGATTTGAGTTGTATCCTTTTTTGAACTTTTGTACATACCAGATGCAACCTTTTGTTGCGCCCTTAACAATCATATTCTCAGTTTCGCAATTCTTTTTCAATTTTGAAGAACCTTATTATAGTGATGTGATCATAGTTGCTACGTTTTAGAAATTTTTGAATATGGGAAGAACTTCTGCTGAGCACCTATTGTAAAATGTTAGGTTTTAAAGCCATTAATTTTTTTGGTGTTGTTATTATACATAGCCAAATATGAAACAGTTTTTTTTTCGTGTCAGGTATGTCTGACTGTTAAATGTAAACGGAATGTCTTGATTCGCATCTGATTTTTGAACAAATATAAGAGTCTTTAACAACTAATAGATATTCGACCAAATTTAGTAGCAATGGGTTATCCGGCCGATAGATATGAAGGTGTTTATCGTAACAATATCGAAGATGTGAGCAGGTAAATTATTGTGTGCTTCTATAAAACTTATTCATAATTTACTCTTTTTCACTTGTACTATATTACTTTACAGGTTCTTATCACTGAAACATGGCAATAAATTTTATGTGTACAATCTGTACGTAAATACTTATTGTTGTAGTTGCAAAGATTTACTCTTAAATGGTTGCTCGTTTTTTTAATTGTTAAGATGTGTTGAAAAAGAGCGTCAATATAATAGTACACGATTCAAAAATCAAGTTTGTTCTGATTTCACATTTGAAGATCACAATCCTCCACCACTCAAAATGATACTATCGTTTTGTCAACATGCCGAATCACAATTAAAAGATCAACAAGATCGAACATTAGTCATTCATTGTAAAGCGGGCAAGGGGCGAACAGGCGTTATGTCTTGTTGTTTCTTATTAAATTATTATCGTATGGAATATAATGACCCATTAGATACACTAAGATATTATGCACAACAACGAACATCAAATGAAAAAGTTTGTGTTTTGTGTAGTACGTCAGAAATACTTTTAAAAGTCACTCATTTTCCATCACTTTTTCAGGGCGTAACAATTCCTAGTCAAAGGAGATATGTTGAATATTTTGGACATCTATTAAATACCGGTGTATCATACTCAACGAAACAAATATGCTTTTCTGGCTTATTAATAACTTATGATTATAATCAAGTATTACACACCAGTAAGTCAATATTGTTTTATTTGCTAGAAAAAAAACTTGTCAATTGGATTTCGTTAAGTAGATCTTTTCAATTGTTTTACGTTGAAAGATTAATGGTGACAGATACTTTCCCTAAAAGCTTCTTCTTCAAAGAAAATTTATGCACAAAAGATTTTATTATTATTATTATTTTGAATCTAATCTTCTCGAATTTAAAACATTTTGTTGTTCTATTTTCTAAGGTTTGTCTTATACAGTTAAATCAGCAGATCATAAAATTCAGTATCAATCATTCGATATTCCCGTTGAACGTGATTTAACCAGTCGTCGTGATACTGCTTGTTTATCGTATAATATATGGGATTTAAGTAAACGTTATTTTATGCCACCATTAAATCAACAATGTCAAATACCGTTAGAAGACGATGTTCTAATAGAATTATACACAAAAAATAAACGTGGAAAACTGGTAGATAATATTTATTTTGTGTTACTATAGTGAGTGAATACATGTTTCTTTCTTGAAGGAAAAATTATGCCATTTTTGGTTCAATACTTTCTTTCTTGTTGAACCACAAATGCAAAAAATTTTAACAGCAACTGACAAAAAACCGGAAAGTAATCTTGGTACGTTAACTTCGTGTTTAATTAACGATGCGGGACATAAACATGTTTATACGTTAATCAAGAAAGATATTGATCGTTTACACAAAGATAAATATCGTCGTGAAACGCCTGATACATTTTCAGTACGTAGATTTTCATTCTATTTGTTTAATTAAGAGTCTGCTATGAACTACTGAAAGTGTGCCGAAGAGTGTCCAAATTTGATTTTTAATCTAGTTTTTTTGACACGTTTATTTATGTGCTGTTTAGATATCTGTATTATTTGATTTGATTCCCAAGTCAACATCCATCAGTCAATCTTCCACAATCATCAACTCGGATCTACCATTATCATTAGAGGAAGAGAAAATAGATACAAAAATAAAATTGATGGAAACAAATGACGGTTCATCATTAATTATTACACCAACAAAATCGTTAAATATGCCAAATAAAGAAAAACAACAGTCACGTATAAATACAAATAATACGAATGAATCTGTTAAAACTAAAACAACGACGATACGTAGAAGATCCACCGATCCACTCCCCGAATCAGATAACGATGAAAATGAAATTAAACTGCGTATACCATCGAAATTATCTAATAATCGACAATTTAATTTATACAGAAATGGTATTTCAGATTGGGATTCGTCCGATTCCACAGATGATACGTCTTCTTCTCCTAAACGTCAAGATTTCAATAATAATCATAATAACAGCTGACTGTAAATGTTTGTTTTTCCATTTCGTCATTCGAGTTGATATTTTTTTGTTAGTTTCAGTACGGATAGTCGACAACTCGTTTGATTTAAGATTTTTGTATGTATTTGTTTTTCTTTCGATTATCTTTCATTTGTATTTTATACGCACATGTGTGTAGTTTTTGTGGCGTTCATTTTGTCTAGTGAATGAATTGAACAAGACTGACTGACTACAGCTGAAGAATAAAAATATCAAATCATTTTTATCTATCTTGGCTCACTATTTTCAACTTTATTTAGTTTATATTTTGTTTGACACTTATTATATCTCAGAAATCAGGTTAGTAGTATAGTCAATTAATTAGTTGTTCTAATTGTACCGAGAACAAAAGAGAGTATAATAATTTTAATTTTCCTAACTCACAAAGCTTTGCACTCATTGTTGTACATAATCTTTTTCTATATTTTTGTTATTGACAGAATCTCATTCGTTGAATGTATATTTTCCTTTCCTCTCGACTATTTTTCTATATAGTTCCTATTTAAATTATAGTTTTATTCTCTATTTTTACATTAGGAATACAAGTGATAGTGTTCTCCTATGTACTCTAATTAAAAATAGGAACAAAATTTATGTGCAATATTTTTTTGCTTTTATTATATTATCACCCACTCCTATAATATAATTTATTGAGTTTTACTGTTTTGTGTTTTCATTTATTACGTTTGTTCATGAACATTTTTTTTCTTCGTTCAATTTCAGTACTTATAGTGTTCAAAACTGATGAGCTTTTTGTTTATTCTACTATTGTGTACAGAGGCACCATCTGCTGGCTGATGCAGTTGTTTTTATGATTAATCTTGTGGACGAATGTATTCAAAATATTGTTTTCTTTTGACTTTTATTTTTGTGTTTGATATTGAGCAGATGTTTAGAAAACATATTGTCTTCATTAGTCCTGTCTATTTTTAGTTAAGTCTTTTGTTATATTAAAATTTGAAAACTTGAATGTTTTGTTTCTTAAATACTAGGAAAAACGTGATTGTGTTAGTCACGTGTCCATAGGATATATGCGATAAAATGCGTTTTATTCTATGTAGCTTTGTTGAAATCAAGGATCGTGGCCGTATGTTTTCTGACAATTATCTCAAGCACCGCTATGTGCTTCCATCATATAAACCGTTTGACCCAATGTACTTCAAAGATACTAAGGTCCAAACTCGGCGTTGAGCAAGTTACTTATTTTCACGTGCTTTGAATCACCTCTTCAACAGTATACTCAATATATTATGACGTACAACATAGTTTCTCTCGTTTCCTACAAAGTTAGAATATGAGGAGTAGGAGTGCATGTTGAACCGAAGAAATTAGTAAAAGAACTCGATGTCAGACTATACTGGTGATTAGAGTGGCAGACCTCTGTCTCTGAAGATGATTGACTGCTGGTGTGTGTGTGGATCTACTTGAGTTTGACAAGTCTAACTTTTCAGCATTGTATACCGTCAATAGTAGTCACATTTTTATTTTTATTTTTCATCTTCTCTTATGAATGATGTTTCATAGTCTCAGTCTTAAAACGTTTCCGTTGTCACATCTCACAGCAGTAGATTTTTTCTTTTTCGATTAAATTATATTATCTTTACGCACTAAGATTTTTATTAATAAGCTTTCTTGTAAAAAAAAACTACTGGTGTTTTGCTTGTTATACCCTCGAAAACAACGTATTTATTAATTAATAATGGATCTCTGTAGATAGACTTTTCCAGTCTCCATATGCTATTTTTCTCTGCCTATTCACGATAGCTGTCTTTCTATTCATGTAATAATATTCTCAGTTAGTTTCTAGTATACTACTAAAACGATGAATTCTTCTTTTCTTTTTTTGTTGTTTTCGATTAAATTATCAGTTGTAAATAGACAAAAAAAACTAGTTTTCTGTACGCAATATAGTATAGGTCTCATGCAATTGAAATAAGATTGATTTTTTTTTCCATTTCTTGCCCAGTATATCTGAATGGTGGCAATAATAGTCTACCGATTATAGTCTTAGAGATACTAACGTTTGCTAACAATCACCGAAACTTGATATCGAATAGTTATAAACCAAAAATATATGCTGTTAATTGATGTAAAAACAAACGATTTGTACGTCAATTCAGAGTTATTATAACACTATAAGATCTTTTACTGATATCATTATGCTTCTATCATAAAATGTCATTCACTAAAAACAGGTTATATCCATCATCATCTTTTTCATTTCCATATTTTTCTTCAACATTTTTTACCCTCAATCAATTGATTATTATATATGAGTCAACAACATATTTTCGTTTTGTTCTTAGACATAGAATATTATATTACATGGATATATACAATCTTAATAATCTTTATAACAAAAATTTTTTGTTATTTTTTTGTTAATAACACAAGACATATAGTAGGTCTTATTGACTAGAAAATCTAGACTCTGTGAAAACAAACGTACCATGGGAATATTAAAGTTGCGGTAAAGGATTGTTCAATTATTACATAGAGCTTAATATTCTGTCAATTTCTAAAATCGTCATATTAAAGAAGAACTGTTGATTCTTCCATCCTACCTCAAAATGTTTATGACATAGATAAACAGTTTCTACGGTTGTTTTTTTTTTTTTTTTTTTTTTTTTTTGCATCTTATTTAATCTAGCAATACAGGGAAGAAATTATTTGTAATAGTAATGGCCAAGAAAACGCTTTCTATGTATCGGAAGAGGTAGAGATAGACGACAGAAAAAAAGAGAAAAGAAAAGAAATGAGGCGTGCAGTGTATTTATATATATATAGTCTATATATATATATATATGTGTGTGTGTGTGTGTGTGTGTGTGTGTGCATATGTGTGTGTGTGTGTGTGCATATGTGTGTGTATTATTAAAATGGCACGCTATTAAAATATATAAAAGAATGTGTACTACTAAGTTTTTGTGGTGTAAATTTTGATTAAATTTTAAAATTTTTGCATTTGACAATGAAAATAAATACGTTGTACTTGTTCTATACATTTGCTTAAAAATGGTCATATTATAAATATATTTGAAGTATGCATACAATTCTCGTGTCTCCATAAAATTCTTCGAGTTTGACTTTGACAGTATGAATAATGAGGTAAACTAGATTAATGTCTTTATACTCTGCGTAACAGAAATACCTTTTGTTAAACTTTTTACACGTTTTGACATTCTATAGAGCATGTTTTCCACTTTAACTTAAAATTTAGTATATTTCCTTTGAATATGATATTTAATATTCTAGATGTGTTATGTATGTGTTCCGAATACGTTCATTTTCTATTCTAACTAATTATTTTTATCTGTATTATTATTAATGATATAGCTATATAATTATATAGGTTAAAAAAAGAAAATGGTACAAAAATATCAGTCACCTGTAAGAGTGTACCGTTATCCATTTGAACTTGTCATGGCTGCATATGAAAAACGATTTCCTACCTGTCCAATGGTAAATAGTTCTATATGTTCGATTTCTATTTTTTTGTAAATAATAATCATAAAAAAATTTCTATTTTTTAGATACCAGTTTTTCTTGGAAGCGATATTACATCAGACTATAAAAGTGAGGATGGTGCAGTTGAAATTATTGAAAGACGTTGTCGATTGAATATTGATGCGCCATATCTTCTGAAAAAGGTTTGTTCAATTTTCTTTTCTTCTATGTTTTTAACTATTGACTTTTACTTTAGATTGCTGGCGTTGATACAGTTATATTTTTACAAAAAAATCATCTTGATCGACGACAACGTACATTAAAAATTGATGCATGCAATGAAAGTTTTGCATCACGATTAATTATCAAAGAATATTGTCATTATTACGTTCATCCTGAAAATTCTTTATGGACTTGTTTTGAACAAAGTGCATTTCTTGATATAAAATCATTTTTTGGTTTTGAAACAACGGTGGAAAAAATTGCTATGAAACAATATTCGGCCAATTTAAGTAAAGTATGTAGTTGTTTATTTTTCTTCTCGAATTTACATACATATTTTGCTATATTAATTTTAGGGCAAAGAAGTAATTGAACATTATGTTTCGGAAATAATAGCACAAGGCAAACAGCATATACCACTATGGGAATCTCCATCATCATCTCAATTAACAATAACAACAGAAAACAACAATAATTCTCATACATTATCAGAGTCTAAAACTCCAGCATCTCCGGCATTAGCAGCTGCTCGACGACGTCTTTCTTCATTTGAATCAACAAACTTTTTTCCATCATCGTCTCCCCCACGAATATCAACGGCTGGCGCTGTTTCTGCATATGCAGCAAATATTGACTCTTTATCTGATGATTTGGGAGCATTTCAAATTGAACAAACAGTTAATGAAAAGATTGCTGACAATATTGAGGATGAATATATTCAACGATTCATAGGAATTTTGGATCCATACGAAGAATCGTGTCTTGTGCAATTGAGAAAATGGGTAACTGAAACACACAAAGGAAAGATGCCAAATGATTCACATTTATTACGTTTTCTTCGTGCTCGTCGATTTGATATTGAAAAAGCACGAGAATTTATTTGTCATAGTTTAGCGTGGAGAAAAAAGAATGGTGTTGATAAATTATTGCTATATTATGAAGTACCAGAAGTCTTTCAGAAATATTTCCCTGGTGGATTTATAGGGGCAGATCGAGATGGAAGACCCGTTTTTGTCTTACGTCTTGGCGAAATGGTACGTTTCAACCACAGCATTAGTTTTTTTTTTCTAGATACTAATGTTTATTTTAGGATGTTCGAGGTGTAATGAAATCATTGAAAGGAGAGGACGAATTTATTAAATATGTAAGAACACGAAATAAAAAAACAGAATTTTTATATTAAAATTTTCTACTTTTTCCATGTCTAGACAATCTACCTTGTTGAACAAGGTCTGCATAAATGTGATGAAAATACAAAATTATTTGGAAAACCAATAAGGTGATAACATTGGATGTATGATTACTTTGTTTTTCATTGTTTTTCTGTTTCTTTTCTAGTTCCGTGTGTGTAATCCTTGACTTCGAGAATTTCAGTGTGAAGCATTTGTACCGGCCAGGTTTCCGTTTGTTGAGTCAAATTATTGATGTCATGGATTCACATTATCCCGAAACACTTGGAAGGTAAACAGATAATAGAAACTTTTTAATATGTCACAAAACAATCTGTTGAGTTTGTACTTACAGATTAATTTTTACACACTCACCAAAATTATTTCCAGTGTTATGGACAATTATTAACACATTTATTGAAGAACGTACAAGAGAGAAGTTTATTATATTAAAAGCAGATGAACTTGTTGACTACATTGATGAAAATAATCTTCCTGATTTTCTTGGCGGCTTAACCACTGTAATTATTTTAAATTATTTTACATATTTATACGTAGTTTTATTTTCTTCTGTAGATTCAATTACCAAACGGCGGTCTCGTACCTCGATCTATGTACGTTAATGATGATGAACCAGATAAATTTGATAGTGAAAGTACATTGTTTGGCGACAATGAATACGTGGTGACAACGCTGAAAGATGGAGGTTCACATGAAGTAAGTAAAAGAGCATTAATCACTACTGAAAATCTATTCTGAAAATGTTGATCAAACCAAAGTCCCTCAGATACTTGACTTCAGACTTCCTCCTTTGACACACATTAAAACTAGTATAGCTTTAAGAAGCAATCAAAGTACTTAAAAGTCAGTATAGTCCAAACGTTGACATAAATAAATCGTAAACTTTGAATCAAGAAGAAAAATGGATACTTTTCCTTATTAGTTTTGACAGTTTAAAATTGAGTCAATAGTTCTATAATTTATCACAAAATTATTTGTTTCTCCTAGATTCATGTTCCGATTAATCAACGTGGAGAAAAGATCACCGTTGATTTTGATATACTCAAAGGCGATTGTATATTTACAATATATCGTACATCATTATTAAATTCTGATGATTTAACATCACCATCTCTACCGTCGGCAAGCGCTGCTCGTAGTAGTGTTAGCACAATAATACCATCATCGACCATCTATGATAAACCATTTCAAGATAATCCTCCTGATGTACTAAAAGTGATTAGTCTCACATGCCACGATGGTGACACTCATCAGCAAACATTCGTCTGTCAACAAACTGGAAGTTATATTTTACAATGGAAACAATATAACCCCATGCATACAAGTCCATTTGACTTTATATCTGGTGGACACAAAACAAAAATAATGTTTCATTATTCTAAAACATTATCTAGACTATCAATCAATGGTACGATTTTAGAACAATCACAATCATCTAGAACTACAAGTGTGCCTAGCTGATTTTTATTTATTTGTTTTTTCCGTTAAATCTCATGCTCTTTCCTAATCAATTTCTTTTTTGTATGTGTTTCTTGGCTTTCTCTTTTACACTGTCTCTCATCTATATTTAGATAAATTTCTGACTGTATTTTCAATAAATGTTTCCGTAATCGATATTTATTTTATTGTTGTTGTTTTCTATTTTGTATAGACGATTTAGAACAATCGTTTCATGAATGTCTTTCTGTTGTTCGACTTTGTGATTTTTATTAGGAAACAAACGTTTTACCGGCTTGTATATTTGGTTTAAATAATAATTTATTTTTATGGATAAGTGTCAAAATAGGTTTATATTGTCGTTTGCTTTTTGTGGGTTGACTTTGTTTATTAATACAATAATAAAAGGACAAAGAGCAGAAGAAGAGTTAGATTATTCGTCTCAAGACGTAATGTGAATGTCACTTATACTATTCGATACTATCATTCGTCTAATTTGTCTGTCAAATATTATTTTCCTTTTATGTGAAATTCTTTGAATCTGCCGCAAACAAATTTGAATAAACGATACACTATTAATATATGGCACGTCACAGTGCAACAACTTCTTGTATCAGGGTGAAAATCAGTAATACACGGCTTGTCCAAACGTCACGGCGTTACGTTGTTGACGCACTAAACTTCGGTTATCTTGGAAACTAAAGTAGTTAGAAAGTTCGTTTTAATGTCAATCGACGCAGTTCATCATGCTCTACTTATGCTGTGAAAATGGAAGTTTTTTGGATGTTGCACTGGGCTTTGAGAAGGATTTTAGTGTTGCGTCACGAAAAAAGACCCTTTTTTAAGAGTACTGCTACGAAAATCCTGATTTGCTGCGAAAGTAGTTCTCCAAACGGAATATTCGTTGAGCCGATCCTGTAGAGCAGCTCACGGGCTTTCTAATGGTAAAAAAATGTTTCACCTAGGTTATTCGGTTTGCCTGAAAAATACAAGATATAAGCGTCACAGCGTTACGTTTTTCGTCACGGCGTTATGCACTTTTTTGTCAAGCATATTTGAGGCACTTAACACGATGGTAAAGTTTTGATTTTCACAACGTCCTGTGTTCTTTGTATATTTGATCGATCTGCGCAAAAATCAAGTTGCTGTATCAAAATAAGAGCTCAAAAACTGGACAGTAAGTCGGAAACTGTACAACTATGTACAAATTGTACATAGCAAGTAAACTCCAAAACAAATACGCCATTTTGTAGAGAATTGAATTCTCTACAAAAGCACATTTTTAGAAATGTGTTTTAAAAAGTGTTTTTGGTTAAATATTTAAAAATTCGGTTTCTGAAGAGTTCAAAACCAGGTTTTTTAGATGAAAAGGAACTTTTTTGAAAAGCGGGTTTCAAACGGGTTTTTAGAATAAAAAACTGAATCTAATCAGGTGTTTAAAACTTACGATATCGAAAAAAAGTTTTCAAAAACTTGATCAGCGAAGTGTACCGTTACGTGGACAAGCCTTACGGTTCACGGTTCACGATTCTTTTCAGGACTGAGAGAGCCCATAATTTGGCAGAAAATGGCTCAGGTTTGACAAAGAAAGTCCTCCTCCCAGCGTCAACCCAGTCATTTAGGACAGAATTTTCTCTCATTTTTATACGTTCACGAATAGAAGTATTAGAATACGATGTCTTCCGTGCACTATTTGCTGTGTTTGTAGAAAAGATACATCATACCATTCTCTGCTCATTATTTGTCACCCCTGAAACTATTCATCTTTATGACGTGACTTGCTTTATTGGATTGGAGGTTATCTTTCTTTGAAATTCATTTTTATTCTCACTCATCCATATCACGTTTATTTTCAAATTAGACATGTCAATGTTCTGAAACCATCCGTGTCATAGCAAAATAAAACAGAACAAAACAATAAAGAATAAGAAAGTTAAGAGATCAGCAGGATGAGTTGAGAGAGAAGATTGATATTTTATTGACAGAAATGCTTTTGTTTTATCTATAATGAAAAAAAATACTTCACCTTCTGACTAATGCTGCTGGTATAGTGCTGAGAGGATCTTTAGTTTCTAATAGCAGCGATAACTTCCATACAGCTGAGAATCTTGATATAAATATTATTTATTAGTGAAGTAACGGGTGTTCCATAAAGAATGGCACTGTTTGTATTTTTCGCTTTTCTCTGTCAATTTTGATAGTTGAGACTTGAACTTTTTTCCAAAAAGATAGCCCATTCAATTCTCTATAAAATTCTATGAAAAGAGTTCCTGTAAAAGACAGTCATGAAATCCTATGCAGCCAACACTAGTATGCACCTGAAGAGAACCGTTACAAATGTCCGATTTTCTAAAATTAACTATCGTGCCCCGTCTGGCCACGAAAACGCCAAGTCACTCTGGTACACATTTTCTTATCTTTTCGACTGTGTTCTTTCTCATAGCGCTCAAAACAAGTCGGTCGAATCAGATGATGAAGGACTAATGCTCATTTACCTTGAAAACTTGCTTGGATTAAATGAATGTTTCGAGCTCGCACTATCTCTATTGCAGAAATTTTATTTTACACTTGATTGGTCTTTTCAGGATGATAGAAGTCGAACACCGTATTGAATTTTTTTTTTTTTAAAACTTTTTTTTGAAAGTTTGAAAGTTTTATCTCAATGTTTCTGTTGCAACGAATTAGCATACCTTTCTACTTCACCATGAAATTGCTTTTCATGTGTATCCGACGGTAAAGTAGAAATACAAGCAGAATAAAGAATTAATTGTAGTTGAAATAGAAGGCGGTGTTACGTGGGAGTTTTTACGAATCAGATTTCAAGACGATGTATCTGACATGTGAAAAAAGAAGAGATTGCCAGGTACCGAAGACAGAATAATTTTTTCACTAAAAACTTTTAACTTTCACTCAAGACTTTTAAGCCTCACTTAAGACAATTAGTGGATGATCTTATTTACTTTCAATACTTTTTTGAATATGTTTAGTAATATAGCCCGATCGAGATACAACGATATCTTGATCCGAATCTTGGTTGTATCCCGACTGAGATATGTATCCCGTTTAGGATAAACTCCATATGCCAATCAGAATAAATATCCCGTTCGGGATATAAGTCATGAGACCGCACTGATAGTAGACGATGAAGATGAGGGAGACATAATTAATTTTGAGTGTTTCAACAAAAGTGTTCAACAGAGTGTTTGACAAAAGTAGAGAGTATATATACTATTATTTATATGGATGTGCACATGCACAATTGTCGAGCAGAGTGTCGAGATGTAGTGTGAATAAGGTATATAGTACAGTCAGAATAAGAGGATAACAGAAGAAAATAAAAGGTATTTCCAGTCGTCAACTCATCACACTAATCTTTAAAGTCTCTTAAACCTTTTTGCTCGACTCTTTTGTCAGCAAAAATGGTCGATGAGTGGCTGATGACTGACTAAATCTCAGATTTTTGGCTGATCCCAGTTTTGGCTACAATATCTACTTTATTGCTCTTTTCTTAATTACATTTTTCCATCTGGAACATTATGTTGGGGCTATGTTTCTTTGGCTTTATTCTCTAACGGGTATTCCATAAAGAATGGCACTATTTGTATTTTGCCCCTTTCTATATACCTTATTCACACT
>CAJNOQ010000346.1:0-54007 GCA_905250885.1 Didymodactylos carnosus | reverse complement strand
TAACGATATCCGTAATCGGTTTTGTGTACCGTGATTTCTCGTCGTTGAAACCATTTTCAAAATAGACATTTATATACCATTCGATAGCCCTTTGAAAGGGCTATATTTTCCACTACTTGTATTTGAATTAGGAGCAACTTCGATTTTTCTCCTAATTTCCGCCTGGATGCTCACTGTGGCTTAGTTCTGAGAATAGTTCTTACCTCTCGAGCCTCTCATATATAAGTATCAAGCACCCTAGGAGAAAGTCGTCTGAACGAGAAAAATCCAAATTTCGCTGTTCATTATAAAACTGTATAGTGACAGTGAGTACAAAATGCTTAGCACGTCAACTCACCTACAATTTTCGACGAATCTTAAATAAATGCGAAAAACTTGTTCAGTAAAAAACATGTGAAAGGGAGATCGGAATTTCTGATCGAGGAAGGTTTACGCAAAAAATCTTATTAAAGACATTTTTCTGTATTCAGTAGCGGAGTCTTCCTTACATCTAAAGCCAAGCCTTGCAGTACGGAATCAGATTGAATCAAAGAGCGTAGAGACTGTGTCGGACATGGAAGCGAAAAATGTTCGTTCAGATTAAATTAACTGTGATCATAAGATTATAAAGAAGATTTAGCGTTGAAATCTATTTAGAAAAACACCTTTTTGCCGTCTTTGGTCAAAAGAACTTTAAAGAGATTTTATAATCCATTATTGGTATTTTACGCAATCAAACTGTAAGTCGTTTTGCGTTTGACAGCAACAGCAAAAATTGAAAACTAGATCAGTTGTTAAAAGCGACCGTAAATTAGAGAACAAAATGAAAAAATAACCCTGACGAACTTTGATTTCTTAGCCGTATTGGTTGTTGCCAGTCAAAAACTAAAAAAAAGCTGTAAATTAATGAGAGAAAATAGCATTTGAAAAAAGTCGATCAGTGTTTGAATGTTCGGTTCGAACAGGTCCGAATCGGGTAGTGTCAGAGTAAAACACTGTTTGAGTCAAACCGTGTTCGAATCAAACAATGTCCGAACGGAACATGCTTGAGTCAAACATCGGACATTTGTCCGGTCCGTCGTATACCTAATCGTATGATATATTAACGAAATCGTACGACGAAAACCATTGTTTTCAAAACAAGAATAAGCCGCGCGTGTAAAACTGAGTATCTAATATGGTATTTAAACACCTCGTGATCAATACGTCTCTTGATTAAATATAGAAATACTGCATTAAACGAAAGAACAAGTCCAAGCAACGTTAAAAAATGAGTGTAAGCGAAGAGCAATTAAAAAAAGATTTTCAGAAACTTGATAAAAATAGTGATGGAAATATTGCCATTTAAGAATTGAGAAAATATTATTTGCCAATGCAGGAAATGTTAGGTATCAGTCCTGTATGGGCCGAAAGAGAAATTCAAGTAATATTAGCAAGACTCGATATAGATGGAAATGAAACAATCAGTTTTGACGGTCAGATGTCTGATGTATTGGAGTTCGTTAATATTAAGAACAGTATCTAGGAACTAGGCAGTATCTAGGAATCTAGGCGCAGGGGAGAATATATTGCCTTTCCTGCATTTAGAAAATATTTCCGTCGAAACGGTTAACTCTGACTTTTGGCATGAGAAAAGATCTCAAGAACTGAGAGTAAGGAAGGTATCATAGTTACTTTCTACTCTGAAAAAAGGAGTAGATAGTAATTACTCTTTACTTTCATATTTAGAGCAATGGTTGAAAGTTGGCTGAACTTCTTGATTGAGACCGCTATTTTTTCACTCACTCTCACTCAATTTAGAAGACTTACTGGAAGTATGTGTTCTCTCCCGAATAAGGGCTAATTTGTTCAAAGTCTTTTTCGAAGTTTTACTTTATTACTATCCATAGTCAAATAAAATGAGCATAAGTATTTTTGAAACATTTGTTATGTGATATAACCCATTTTTAGCTATTATCACTGAAAATGAATACATTCATAATTCAGTTAATACCGACCAAAACTAATTCAAAATATTAGGATATATCTTGTTTTATCTACACTGTATCATGAACATCAATTTTAAAAATCGACAAAAAATACTTTTGTTATTGAAAACACTATCTCATATCAAGATGAAACAGATTTAACTGGAGTTAAAGAATAAATTAAAGAAAATATTTTGTTGTAGGCTATTTATAATCATAACTTCATGACGAATATAAAATATATATTAAATAAATAAATAATATATCTTCATCCATGGTAGCAATCTCAGTGCCAAAAAAGTCGATCATTTAAGTATAAAGCTATAGCTGTCTAAGTAATAAAGTTACGATCTTTCCTTCGGAGCAATCAACAAGAGCCAGTTTTTACAAAAAATATCTCACATCTCGGTAACGGAGCGGACGTGAGCAGAGATATTTTTTATTCGTCATGAAGTTACGATTATAAGTAACCTATAAAAAAATTCCTGTTAAATCTGTTTCGTCTCGATATGTAGAGACCTCCTGAAGAAAGAAAATATATTTTAACGATCTTGAGTACATGATTATATTGAGCGAATAAAATAGAGTACATATTGATATTCTGAATTAGTTCTGATAGATTTTGATCGGGGTTCCGGAAAGATGCGCACAAACAATGTTGCGCACGGATTCATACACACGAGGAAACTTGCGCGTGGAATCATGCGCACGGATACTTTACGCACAAGGAATGTTCCACACCGGAATTTTACGTGCCAGGTTGTTACGCACGGACGCTTGCGAACGTATCACATAATGAGACAGAAAAATCAGACTGATGATGTTCACAGTGTTTTCCTTTTAGTCTAACGTTTTTAAAGAGCATAATTAATTATTGTGAATAAACTAACTAAATGATGATGACGTTTATTTAAGAGAAATATTAGAGCTAGATTATTGATTTGACCAATTACATCTGTATGTGGATTTAACATTAAATTTAATAAACGTTTATCTAAATGTTGATATTTCTTCGTTTTTTATATGGATTCTCCAGTGTAGATGTGTAAAATTTTTATGCAAATGGCCGAATCTTCCTCATCACGTAATTTGTCATAATGTTGGATGAGAGCATTGAAATAAACAGTCTGTATGCAAGAGAGTGCAATAGCACCGAGAAAAACAGACAATCAGAAAAATAAAGAATAAGAAAATGTTACTCACCAATACGTCGATTCCAGGCTTCAGATGAATTATCTATTCTCATTAATGGATATTTTGTTCTATCATGAACGTTCCAAAAGTGAATTGGAAATAAAGTAATTTATACTAAAGTATTTTATAGTACTATATTATTTACGAAACATCATCGTTTAGTTAGTTTGTTCACAAAAATTAATTATGCTGTTTAAAAGCTTTAGACTAAAAGGGAAACGCTGTGATTACAGAACATCATCAGTCTGATTTTTTTGTCTCATTATGTGATACGTTCACAAGCGTCCGTGCGTAACAACCTGGTAAAACTCCGGTGTGGAACATTCCTTGTGCGTAAGATATCCATGCACATGATTCCACGCGCAAGCTTCCTCGTGCGCCAGAATCCGTGTGCAACATTGTACGTGCACATCGTTCCTAAATCTCTTTGATTGAGTTATAAATATTTTAGTTTCGGTGAAAATGGTCAAAAATGGATTAATCGAACTTTGCTCTAAAAACAAACATTAGAGCACTAGCAAATAAGAAGATATCTCTTTTCGTACATGCATATCTTTCTGTTCTCTTTCGTTTCAATCGACGCGCTGAGACGAAAAAATATCTGCATACAGGATATCTTATGTGAAAAGAGATATCTCCTTATTTGCTAGTGCTCTATTGTCACAAGATTTTGTATAGTCGATAAAAGAGCGTTCGGTGGTTCGAATCTAATCCTCAAAACTCATCTTTTTTTCGGAAGCAGCAATCTAATCCTTTAAAGGATCATAAGATACATCATCTGCAGACAGTGTCTCTGATTCAGCTTTTGCATAGGTTTATGTCGCTAGGTCTGAACTACCCATCAGCAAAATTCCTTGATTTCTATCTTATTTCGCTCATCAGAACAAAAAAATAAAGTTGCTTTTGAGTTGTTGAAAGGTGTCTTTTCGTATCCAGTACACTCGATGATCCAGAAGATTTTCAGTTTTTGGTGAAGAGTACTTCCAAAAGTTTAGAAAAAATTTTCAAACTAAATGGTGCAAAAAAATTTCCATGGAAAAATAATATTAGTTTGAAAATTTTGCCTCGCCAAAAATAGAAAATCTTCTGGATTATCGAGTGTGCTGCATACAAAAAAGCACTTTTCAACAACTGAAAACCGACTTTATTTTTTTTCCGGTGATATGCTGCAAATTTTCATAAATGTTGATGCATATTTTGTTTTGAGCAATAGTGTAGCAAAAGTCCTAATAGGATGAGATTAGACAGGATTAAATGAAAATTTTTTCCTCGTACGACGGTCCTTTTGTATTTTGGCTTCTAACTGTAAATTTGTTTTGTTCCATGTCGTGCAAAATTTTCATGAGATGTGGGAGAACGAAATCTAATGAAAGACGTACGGAAAGAGATAGGATAAACAAGATTATTGTATCCCACGCAAAGTTCTGGCAGCCATTCATATCAGGTACTGTCCAGTTAGAGTAGTTTTTGTATTACTTTCTGAATATATGTGTTGAAATTACTTTGATTTTAAACTCCATCCAACATGTTTTTCTATAATTAAAAAAAATTGAAATTCGGACATGTTCTCACCCTACTCAAAATGTTTCACGACGTTTCTGATTGAAGTTATCCACAATTTCAGGAAATTTCTATTAACTAAATTAGAATTTCATGATCGTATTTTAAACTGCTCTAATATCTTAATTTTTTCATGTTTTAGAGTTTAAACAATTTAGAATTTTTTTGTGAATAGGACTGTTTTTTTGTTTGATTTTGCAGAATAACTATAAGTTTCAAAAGCATCAATTTAACATATGGTATGATATATGTGAAATGAAGTATTACCTAAAGTTAACTGTTAGTTTATTTGCACGATTGTATCTGAGAGGGCCCTACTTTTATAATGCATCGCTAGTATACCATTGTTTGCTCAAATTTTAGCGGAAAACTGGCTCCACTTCGAATCACAGAATAAATATATGGATAGTTTTGTACGAACTCCACGCTAAGCAACTGATTTGTGTTTTATTTGAAAAATATACAAAATAACAATAATTCAAAAAAACCATGTCAGAACGAGAATGTAATCCTCGAAATCCAAAATAAATTAATTCATTTTGAAATAAAATTCAGCCGAGAGATTAATTTCGATAAGTTTAATTACAGGAGATTGTATCTCACACAGAAGGACCTGACAGTGATTACAGTTAGACCTTCTATAATACACTTGCAATATAAAAATAATATTAAATTATAACAATCACCGGCAATTAATATAGAGGATTAGGAAAGAAAAACAATTATATATTGTTTTTCTTTCAAAAATTAATATAGATGTGTAGGTTAGTTTGTAAATCAAACTTCATTGAACGATTCCAGTCTGCAACTTAACGCCAGACTGGTAACCAGGGTGTTCGTGGCCGTGGTACGCGATCATAACGTGGTCTCTTACGTTTCGGTCCATTATTATTATTATCATCATCATCATTATCACCATCATGTCTGTGCGATATATAATCCCAACGTCGTCGAACACCAGCTGGATAACGTTCCTAAACGGATAAGAAAACTACTTTCCGTACGTTTCTAAAACTTGTCCTGGGCAATTAATAATTTTCTATGACAACTTATTTAAAAAAATATATGAATTTTTCTCTTGATGCGCATACACTTATGGTTACTTCGCAGAATTTTTAGCGATTCTATAGATTCACTAGCGATTCTACAGATTCGCTAATTCTGTACTTTCTCCACAACATATATAATACGAATTTATGAGTGCGACAAACTTTGATAATTATCAAAAAGTTTTAAGAGCTCTTTCTCATCAGTATGTAGACGTTATAAAAGACTAGAGATAGTAGTGACGAAGACTAAATTCTATGCTGATATCGCTTTTTTTTAGTATAGCTGTGTATTATCCATAAATATATAGTCACCAATTCTTAATATATATGTTTCTACTTTTATTGTATTCTATTGTTTCTAGAAAGGACCAGTTTATATATATGTCTGTATTCCAAATTACGATTATTGATTACTCATTAATTAAAAAGTGATCGCTTTTTGGAAACGCAGATCAATGTAACTTTACTCGTTCTAATTTGCGACCACTTTAGGCTAATTGGCTTAAATTTTGGTCGCATTTAGGACGCTATGGCACTTACAGTGGGTTTGAATTTGGGTTGATGAACCAAGCCACGATCAATTTTTCTTGTGGGCTTTCGTATGATTCTCGGCAATGATCGTTCTTGTTTTGGCCATTTTGGAATAGTGTGATTTTGCTCTCTCGACTGAAATGGTTTTTGTGTACGATATACGTATCGCAACGGTTTCTGTTCGATAAATTTTGGTTCATTATGTATTACTTTTGGTGGTAGTTCTTTATGTTTTACTATTACATGATGTTCAATAACCGGATTACGTTCTGAAAGTACTTGTCGAGGTTTTTGCTCTACTGGATATAGAATGATCATTTTTTCTGGTTTTCGTACTGCTGCTAAAATTCAAAGAGAAATAGTAAACATAAAACGCTAGAAATCGCAAACTCCAACAGCAGTTGGAGTTGAATGAATTTTGAGTGGAGTTATGCAAACGTCATCCGAGTTAGACATAGGGCAAGATTGCCACTAATATACGTAAAAATGTAGTAGAATTGTACCGGGAGTAGAAGCGGTTGTTAATGGAGTTTAAAAAATTGGAGTTGTTCCACTCTGTAAAACGTTGGAAAAAACTTCTACTATTACCTTTTCTAGGATAATGATTGATAACGGAATGGGAAATGACTTCTTCAGGTTCTTTGACAGGTTGATGTGTATACGATGGTTTCGGCTCGATGCTCGCATATCGTCTCAATGGTCGAATTGCGTTTCGGGGTTCGGAATTTGCTGGTTCTCTGGGAGTACGTGTTTGTTTCACAGGTCTCGATGGAATAATCACTGGTGTCTCAGGATGTCCAACAACCTAAACCAAAGACCAACATAGTGAATGAAGGTGACAGTCAACTACTTTTAAGGTCACATGATAAGGACAAAACTTACACTATAAAGTGTCGAATTTTTCTTTACACTGGGAATATGTGACTTAACTACGGATTGTTTTCCTGTCAATGGAATAGTGGTTGCATTTATTATTGGTGGTTTTTTAGGAGAATCTATAATGGCATATGTTAAGATGTTTTCTTGCGGCAATTGATTTTTGTTCTTTATAGCAGGCAGTTTGGATTCCCTCACTACGCTATGCGCTGGAGTATTTTCTTGCGCATGATGTTTTTTAAGGAACGCTGGTACTCTTGGTTCGCCGACTACAGTGTAGATATGGGGCGGTATATTTTCCTTTGTTGGTTCACGATAATGAGACTGATTATGGTCTTGTGATTCAGGTTTTCTGGTATATTTCTTTACATCTAGTGGTACTTTTGGTTGACCCATAATGGAATAGAGCACAGGGTTTTGTTCATAATCCAAACTGCTTTTTGGTTGCTTAAGTGGACTAGTTTGTTGAGGTCCACCAATTGTAGTGTATAAATTTGGCACGGCACTTTGTTTTTTCGGTTGAAATGATTTTGATTGTAGTGACGAGGGTAGATGTACTGAAGAATGAGTGCCGACAATAGAGTAAAGCGTAGCGGTTTTGTCAGGCATTGCTTCAATCGGTACCTGTGGCAAATATTCAGAATTTTTGTCTTGAATATTATATGTATAGCGAGGTTGCCCAGTGACTGAATATAGAACAGGTTCTTTAGTGCGAATTGAATGTGTAACAGGTAGAATTGTTTTTGAAAAGGTCGGACTGCTTACAATTGAATACAACGTCGGCTCGATATTCTCCGTTGCTGTTGGAATATTATTAGAATCACCACTAATATCATATAAAAGTGGCTCCTTCTCTCTTGTGATTACTGGTACTTCATCAACGATAGTTTGTGCTACAGGATGTCCCATAATCGAGAATAACGTGGGTTCTATATCCCTTGCAATCACTGGCTGTGTTTCATGAATAGTATTCGGCTCTATGGGCTTTCCAATTACTGTATAAAGTTGAGGAATCGGTTTTGGATCGTGTTCTTCTAAAGTTTCTAAAGCCTTCTGATTGGATTCAATGTAGAAGACGCGTGGATCCGATTGCAGTGGCTGGTGAACAATTGGATGATAAGTGTCGAGGGTGTACATGGTTACTGGCTGAGTCGGCTTTGTTAAATGAGATGGTGGTGCATGGTTGGCAACTGGTTTATATCGTTCTGGATCGGTAACAAGAGCACGCATTGTTACCGGGCTTTGCGTGCCTAAAATACAAACAGATAGATTATTTTAACAGCTAAATTTCATTGTTTAACTTACTGGTAGAAACCGGTCGTTCTCCGGTTATATGATAAACTTGTGGCGTAGGTTTTTGCATATCTTGTGGATAATACTGTGCAGTATGCGTAACTTCAACAGTCATTCCCTACTTTTATTTTAGTATTTTTCCTGATAAATAAGATCCTTGAAACTACGATGATAATTTAAACATTTCCTATAAAAGAGAAGAGAAACATTTACATAGTTGATTTGTGCCCTCTTCTAATTGATGCAAATGATCGAATGGACTAAAAACCCACTTTGAATCGGAAAAATCTAAATTTGAGATTATTAAAAATGTAATGTCTATTTAAGTCAGTTTCTAAACGTAAATAAATTACGCATCTTGTAAAACATCCTCACGAATTATTTTTACAGCTATATTCTACTCGCATTTACTAATATAATATTCTTGCATTAAAAAACATCCAACAATATTTCAATTAATCAATTATTAATTAAATCAGAATGATTGTACAATATTATGTAAAGAATAGCAGCAGATTTACATCATCAACCGGAACACTATGACAACAGAAGCAACAATTAATTTAAAAAAGTTTGATTTTTGTGAACAACACATATAGAGGAATGCATAGTGAGGATACCATGATCTACGTCACATGGAATGCTACTCGAGTCTCCAAAATACTAAGAAAAATGTAATTTTGAAGAAAAAAACAATTTTATAAAATTTCGAGAACATTGTGGTATTCCACGTGACAAGGTATACATTCTTGCTAATTTTTAGTTCAGGCTATAGAAAATAGTTGACATCCATTTACTGGAATATATTCCAGATATCAAAAATATAAGAGCCAAACCAGCTCATGAAAAATGTTCGCAATGCTTTTATAATAAGCTTTATACAAAAAAAACGTAAAAAGTTGTGGGAATGAAGATCAATCTCAATGCTTTCCTGCTTTAACAGAATCATTAGATGAATTAAATAAAAAAGAACCAAATCATTTTTGTCATGTTTTATTTATATTGTTCATGGAACCCTCATTCACACATGCATCGGCATTTGTGCTTCAAAAAACTTTAATTTTTTTCGAATCATTATTTATTTATTGTTCCTACTATCACTCTATACATCTAATACTTTATACCAATAATGATATTCATGGATATAGACCAGTAACAAAGCCATAATTATTGCTGATGATGGCAACTTGTAACGGATAGGTAATGAGTTACTTCTATATCTCATACATACGGTTTCAAAAGTTCATTCTATGCTTAAGAGACAAAAAACTTTTATATCCTATATTTACATGTTGAAAAATGAAAATAAAGAAAGGCATATGAAACGACTAATGATGCAATGTATATGTACAACGGCTCATTCTTAATTGAGATCACCTTTTATAATTAAAGAAATAAAACTGATCTCAGTTTGGAAATGGCTCATATTTTAATAAAATAGGAACTAAAAGCTCATTTTCCAAACTGATATCACTTTTCAAAATTGATAGAATATGCCATTTCCAAACTGAGATCAGTTTTATTTCTTTAATTATAAAAAGTGATCTCAATTAAGAAGCCTCGATGTACAACATACTGAATAAACTAAAAATCTTCTATCTTTCATTGTAGGAAATTAAATCCGGCTCTTCAGACACGTCGGCCACGATCTTCTCTAGATAGAGGGATCAGTCTGTAAATAGTACAACACGCCAAAAAATTTACTAACAGAAATGATTCATCAGTTTGGAATTCATTACTTAATATTCTTTTCTGTGAGAAGTAAATAAATGATGAAAACGAGCTTTTACATACAGCATCTATGATGAATATCTAATAGAAACATTGTTAACAAAATCAGTTGGGAAGAATATAAAAAAAGGACAATCAATTCTTTCTGTCGTAGTTATGCTTCTTACTCCTACTTAATACTTTACGTGACTTTCTCGAATTGTAAAACAGTGTGTGAATATGAACTATAGAAAATTTTACATAGCAAAAAAAGATTCATCGACAATACTTATCCACTAAATAAAACAGAATTTATATTAGATTTGTAAATGTTTTATTTTCATCTCGTTTTACACAGATATTTCGTATTTTTAATACTATAGTATGCATCACCTTCGTTGCAATGTCATGTTTCCTTAGTAAAGTTAAACCAGTTGCATACGCAGGCTAAATGTATACGAAAAAAAGTTCATTTCTATTATGACTCTTTCCATTCTATTCAATATAATTTTGTTTTAATGTTAATGAAACTAAGCCTTCATTTCTAAGTATTTTAAGTACCCATTCATTCATCAAGTTATTTCTATGTGTCATAATTATAAATATAGATAACATTCTTGAAAATAAATTTAATCAAGATTCGTTAGATAAAAAAACTTTCTCGTCTCGGATGATATGTCAGATTTAAATAAGATCGAAACAACATAAGATCTCAGTTTTGTAGATATTACACATTTCATTCCAAACAAAGAACTGATACGAAGTATACTCTGAATAGGATTCATAGAGCTATAGTGAACGCATACATGCACACATATATGTGTACATCATGTTGTGACTAAACATGGTACTGTTTAATGAAAAAAAAGAGCGTAATTCCGCAAGTTTCCGCTCAAAAAAACAAAAAATTTTTAAAGCGAGAACTAAACATTTTCTTTAAAAAAATAATTTTTTCCGTTGTACTCCTGGAAAAATCTGAAAAACTTTTTACTAGGGAAAATTCTCGCTACGTTTACACAATCTCCTAATATGACTAGACATTCTAATTTTTAGTAAGTTTTCTCTTAGTAAAAATTCTACTAGTATTAGAAGCTGGTTTCAGAGATGTTCTGCTGTTTTACCCTAATGTATTGAATTTTTTCATTCAATTTTAGCAACATTTTTTCATCAATAAAAAATAGCAGAAATGGAAGGAGTGTGGTCTAATGGCTCAAGAACAAACAAATTCAATTCAATTGAATGTATTTTGACTAAAACCGTTACATAGTCAGGAAATAGTAAAAATCTGGAATCTGTGGAAGCACTAATAAAGCAAAACCGAGTGATGATCTTCTCGGTTTTGTTTCGTCAGTTAGAAAAACGTCATCAATGCTAGTAAACACAGTCATGAGCGTCTACAATGATGAAAACTTTTGCGCTGAAAAACATCAGAATAATTCTCTCGTTCAAGAAAAACTTCTGATTTCAAAAACTCGAGTTAGTTCACCATAAGAGTGACATCTTGTGTAAATGCATTGAAGAGCATCACATTCAGTTTCAGCGGAAAATTGCGGAATTATGCTCATTTTTTTTTCACTGAAGGACAACATAGAGAGAAAAAAATTGCTGAAAGAGAAGAAAAAAGATAATTAGGAGTAAATTTCTCGTTTTTGCTTGCCGGTTTAGTTTATGTAAGAAGGTGAATGTGTGTCATAAATGGGCGGTTTTAGTTTGCTTTTTCTAGATTGTAACTAGCGGGTTTAAAGAATGTCTATAAAGAACCTATCAATGGTTGAACAACATACGTAGAAAAGAAAAGTTTCCTTCGGAATCTGTTCCCATAAAAAACGTGTTGTTTCTACAGAAAAAGAATTCCGCATAATTCGTAAGAAAAACTTCGCCGTGAATCACTGTTTCCCCACCGAAAAAAAAATTTTCTGCAGTAAAATTGGAACTCTTGACGAAAAAATATTTTCTTGCAGGAATTTGCGGAATTACACTCATTTTTTTTCACTGGAATTCTGTGCATACAGAAATTATCATGTATTGAGCATATAATCAATGGTGTTTATACGAGAAAAATTTCCATTATTAAAATTTTTTAGTTATAATATAACAATCATGCGTCTCAAAATTGTAAAAGTCAGAAAATATCTATACTTACCGTTGAAAAAGTTGCAGAAAACCACAGTTTCTGACATGTTTTGATTGCCGATAATGCTCAAGGATGTGTTGATAAAATGAATATAACGTTATGACTTTCTTTTCTTTTTTCTAATAATATAAGATATTCAACAAGAAAGTTCTTTTCTTTTCTCACTTTATGGGTATATGGGAAGAAATGTTTTGTTTAAGTAGATTTTTTTCTTCCTGTTTCCCCATCCCTCTTTGTATCTCTGGTAAATGTTTTTATCTCTCAGCAACCGTAACATACTTTAGTTCAATACCTCCACACTGAGAAAACACGTGTTTTTTTCCCTCTTGTTCTACTCTACATATAAATGAGATTTGATAATATATCTTCAATGCAGTATATTCGTTCAAGAAAATGTGGAATATCTACAAAACTGGGATCTTATGTTGTTTCTATCTTATTTAAATCTAACACATCACCCAAGAAGAGAAAATTTTTTATCCAACGAATCTTGATTAAATTTATTTTCAAGAATGTTATCTATATTTATAATTATGACACATAGAAATAGCAACGATGAATACTTAGTTTCATCAACATTAAAACAAAATTATATTGAATAGAATGAAAGGAATTATAATAGAAATTGAGTTTTCTATGAACGATGTTATTTTTTTGCATACAAGGGCGATGCTACGGCCTAATGAACTTTTTTTCGTGTACATTACGTATACAACCGATTTAACTTCACTAAGGAAACATGACACGGCTAAGAAGGTGATGCATTCAACAAAGAAATGAGATCACGTTTTAATATCTAACATGATGAAGAAAGAATGAACGTTGAATAGAAAAGAATATATACAAGTAGTTTTGATCTAAATCAAATATTAACTTTAAGTAATTTAAAGCTTTCGCGTTATCAACCATCTTATTTCAATACAAAATATGAATTTAAAGAGCTGATATTGAACGATACTTGACCACTGGTTATTTATAAGATAAAATAATAGGCACACTGTAGAGTTTAAAAGTATTTTTTAGAAGGTAAAAGTAAACAAACTTTGACAAAAAGTTAAAATAATTATAACTTAATTTAAAAGTAATAACTAGAACTAAAACGCCTTACCTTGGTTTCACGTTGACTGAGCACTGTCCCCCGCAGTCTTTGTTTAACAAGGATATAATGAGATAAATATACTAGCAAACGTCAAGTCAACAAAAACAGCATGCAAGAATAACATCTCCAACACGAATACAAGAATAACTGTCAAACACCTGTATATTTGGATGGTTTGTTTCAGGTCGGTATGACTGTTTTTTGATATATACATATATACCAGATTCCAGATTAGCGTTCAAAGTAGATTGGATTTTTACCAAAACTTTTGTTAGTAAGTCGTTCAATTCTGATCCAGTCTAGTCGACTACAGAAGTCTCTCTTCACACATATTGAAGCACTATACAGCGTGAAACACACATCTTACTCTTTTCTAGCTTTATAATACTCTATTATCAAATAAATGTAATGTAACATGAATTTCATGCAATAACCTTACTCTTTACAAATTTTTTCAAATATTATTTCAAAAATTTGTCTTCCAGTAATTACATGGCGGAGCATATAGAACTGATATAACATTAATCATGATTTTTATAGAGTAGAATACAGGTAACCAACGTAAACCAGATGTCATATGTGACTTCTAAAAGATATAAAACAGAATATTGAGTATAAAAACATCAATAAACGTCTGTAAACGTTTCTTACCGCTTCCAAAATACCTTTTTTGATTAGCAAAAAATCATCAATTGAAATAGCACTTGCTAAAGCGGATGATATGAACCAAGAAGCAGCTGGAATAACAAGAAGAGAATATTCAAAGTTTATTCAATGAACTAGCATGTACGTGTCTACTTACCAATTTTACCAAATTCAACCCAATTTATACCCTATGGAGCAAGTGCAAAACCAATGATTGCACTCACAATACCATGACTACCGGAAACTGGTAAATTAAAAAATATTGCTATTAATAGCTAAATACAACATCCTAAAAAACAAAGTATAATAGAAATAGTTATTTCAAAAATGATTGACACTTTACCTAGCAATGACGACGCTTAACCAAGCATCAATTCTTTTTCTTGATTATCGGGTATAGCATAATTAGTACCACAAAATGAAGTATATTTTTCAGAAAACTATCGTTTCTCCTATCACATAATTAGTCGTCACGTAATATCCTTCATAAGGAATCTATACTATAGTGCTTGATATGATGAAAGCTATAGCAGAATGTATGATAGGATAATGAATCAGCTGATACGCTGGTGTGAATAATATGCTATAGAAGATAAATGTAGGTGAATAAAATTCGAAATATATTTTTGTAGCTAAAGGAGAAAACACCACCCCAGTAGGCTCTTTTATATAGCAGTTTACTGACTGTTAGATCCACGGTACTGCTATAGATAGAATCTAACTAGTCCCATTCGCGTTTTACTCAGTCGGCTTCCAATCTTCGCAGAGCACAGTTGGCATCTAGTTAATCACGTGTTCATTATCTCGATCGTGGAAAGTTTCTAAGTCCCAACTTTTGAGTGACCCTGTTTAGGGCATAGATCTGAGAAACTAAAACGGGTAACGCAAAAACAATCTCGGAAGTATCGAATTCAGTGTGAGTTTTATATTCTCTTTTTTGTCCCAGTTTTCTATGACGAGATCGACCGACCGAAAAACGCACTCGAGACGTAGAGAAAGAAAGAAAGAAAGAAGAACATGCGCGGACTCTGGAGAAAAGCAATAAGTCGGCAGTCACTACGTTCATTCAGTCGGCTTAAAAATCAGGACTGCTTCATGCGAGGTCGCGAGTTACTTTCAAGTTTTTCTGTCAGAACATTGGCTTAAGTCGCTAAACGTTTATGAAGACTGCTTCAAGAAGGCTGGGAGGTATACGTGCGACATCTGCGAGCCCATACGGTAATTGGGTGAACAATAACCAAATTGCTAACAGGAAGAAAGAAAAAAGTGAACTACAAAGCATAAAAATTCGGATATTATAGTATACAACAAGGTAACGCTCGGTCCCTTGACTTTATTAACCTGGATCTGCGCTACTGAACGCCCTTTCGTGACTTTTGAATCGACATCTGTCCCCGACCTACAGAAAACGTTTACTTAGCTTTTTGTCTTTATGCATCAGTAAATATTTCTGATCACCTCTTTGAATATATGCTCTCTGGTGATTAAAAAGAAATCTTTTATGTTTCTCGTTTATGATTGGATTATCCATAGAATATCTGACGGCGTATTTTGCGCACACACACACACAGACAACCATTTTGTAAGACCCTAGACTAATCATAAAGTCAAGGGAATATTTCTCTCTGATTTGAACGCTTTGACTTTTCGGTTACTACGTCAGATATTAACAGAATTCATTATTGTTACACATTCATTGACTATCATGTCAATATAGAGAAGGTAAAAACAATTTCATTTTATCAATTTTTACATTCTGCTCTTTGCTCACCTCTTATAAAAGGATCGACAAAACGACATATGGATGACTACATCATACGGTTGATATCTCAGCGTTTACTGGGATATCGAGTTGAGTTTAATAAAAAAACTCGTAATAATGCCTCCGTGTTCAACAACAGCAGGAATTGTTACTGCTAAATTATTTATTAAACTTGGCACATGGTAGTCAACTGAACTAGGTGTCTTTATAAATGGAGAGTCCGGGCTTAATTTTGCCACGTGAAAAAATACAAGGGTGTTCGTTTAGGATAGCTTATCGATCCGCGAAGAGACGGTTCACCCGCAACAATCGAGATATTTCAAAAAGATCATTAATCCAACATCGGTCAGTGCTGATCCGGTGTTACCCGGGTTTCAATGTGATCTTAGTAAAATATTATAAAGAAAATGAAGTCAATTGTACAAATGTATATAACTAATTCCGATAATCTATTTTTCTACTGATGGTAAGACGTTTAAAACTGATTGATCGTAAGTCAAAAAGAGATGACCAAAACCAACTTTAAACCATATTGTTTTTTTTCATAGATCTCCAGTCTCATCGTTTACAATGAAGAGTTTTGAAATAAAAAGAATATTCGGTTGAATGGTGTTTTTAACAAAAAAAGAGAATTAGTTTTCATTCCAGTAATAAAAATGTTGTTTACAAACAAAATTAAGAAGTCACATCATGATTTACAATTCCAAGTCGTGAATTATCATCGGCAAGCATATTCGTTACTTAACACCAAAACGAGTCTTTAATTACTGACAATCAGTCAACATCAAATACGAATACATGCGACTGCAACCAATCACTAATGTTATCATTAATCACAAGGATTACACAAAAGTTCTTTAATATTTTTTTGTATGTGTAGCTTTTATAATATAATTATTTTTCCGTAGTTATTAGCATCAACTAGTTGGTTTTGTACTTAAATAAAAGTATGTAGTTGAAAATATGCATTTAAACTGGTGTAAAATTGTAACTAACCCTTCTTAGCCCACAATCTTTCACTTTTCAAATATTTTATCGGATATACATTACAATTAACCACTTTTCTCTATTGAAACTGAACGAAAGGAAGAAAAGTTGTGATTTCTGACTTAATGATTGGTATCTCTTGGGTCTTTCCGATCGACTACAGTCCGTCTCAGCGCGTGCTGTCAATGAAACACTGTGAAAATATTTTTGGTTTTGACGAGAAAATGTTGGAATATTGAAAGAGAAGTTGCCGCAACTGATTTTCTTGGTCCAAAGAGAAGCCAGAAGAGGCTGAATCAAGTTTAGTTAGCCAATCACCAGGTATATCTGTAGAATCACTGAACGACTCGGATTGCTTCTCAGCCGTTTTTGAATAAAATTGAGGATTGGATGTCGAAATACCCGCAAGATCGGTTTTCTCAGCCGAAGTACGAGCTACGATAGCAGTCAAAGGGTCTGGCCTCTCAACTGTACTTTGATTATTAGCAAAAAGCGACAAGGACGAACCGAAATCTTCTTCTCCAACATCAGCATCTTTTTGAATCTTGATTTTCTCATCTTCAATCCGGTGTGCAATTGGATCTTAGCAATCGTTGTCTAATCTTTTCAATATAATTGTCAAACTTTCTCTCTGCTGTAAATAATGGTGCTGCCAATTCTGGACTGGAGGACTGTCATTTCATACAGCGAAGGTCTATAGTATAACCATGAATTCATAGTATCGACTTATCATAGCAACACCGCACATACATAGTTTCGCAGTACCACAGCATCATACTATGACTTTCATAGTTTCACAGTATCATAGTACCACTTTCATAGTTTCACAGTGTCATCGTATCAAGACTAGCTTTATAGTTTCATATTCGATTCATCTAAGAACAAATAGTGTAGTGCTGTCCTGTAACTCACTCTCATGCTGCCGCCCTCCCGCCTGCGCTCCCTGGTAGTCAGCTATGATAGCGTGAACTATGGAAGTTGTACTATGATACTGCGATACTATGAAATTCATAGTACACACATCGAGAGTTTATGCACAAACATGCACATGCTTTTGATGACATTGCTATAAGATTTTAAAAAGGGTCTTGGTTTTCATGTAAATTTTGTTTTTCTGAGCTCATAATTTTTTTAAATCGTTTATTTCACAAAAATGTCAAAACAGTAAATAAAAACAAGATCTGATCTGGTTTACAAAATACAGTTCAAGAGAAATTTGTTACAAAGCACTTAATTTATTTTCGGAAAGCGCTTTGTAATAGAAGAGCGTTAGCGTATATATAAACTAGTATATATAAACGCCGTATATATATCTAGATTCACAACGCCTAGTTCATTATGAGCACAATCTCTATTTACGCTCTGTTAAATGACAATCATTTTTCAAATATTTAATAATTCTTTCGTTGTCAACGCCATATCGTTGAATGTGATATTGCTGTTTTACGCTTAAATCAACAATTGTTGAACCGGTCCTGTCTTTTGTTAACAAACCACCATCGATAATTAAATCAATTTTTGGCCACAATGATTCAAATTCATCTATCGTTAATGAACTAATTGAATCTGATATATTTGCACTAGTCAATGCAATCGGTTCATTTAGACGTTGTGCTAGTTCAATCATGAAGGTATAATCTGGAATGCGAACAGCTACATTTTGAACAGATGGATTAAAGTAATCTGGTAATGTTGTTTGACGTGGAAACATTAACGTAACAGGTCCTGGAAGTAATTCGTTCAGGTGTTCGTTGGATATTGTGGGTACAGACCATTTAGAGATGTCATTGACCGTACCAACAGAAATGGCCAGTGGTTTCAAAAAACTACGTCCTTTAATTTCGTATATTCGTTTTATCGCTCGTTCATTTCGTACTAATGCCGCCAAACCATAAATCGTATCAGTTGGAACAGCAATAACACCATCATTCTCTAGAATAGTTTTTATTTTATCAATGGATGATAGTGCTTCATTTAGAGTAATAATATTTGACATGTTAGCTCTTTTTTGGTAAACAAAATTTGATAAAAATCGATGGAACCAAAATGTTTTGCTTCTTCTCAAGGAAAGTGTTACTGATGAAAAAAACGAAATGCAAGAGTAGTCATATTGCAGCATCATTTATGACAGCATTGAGTGATGCAGAAATTGAAACACATTGCGAAACTCAGAAACAGAAAAGGCAAAAAATATTTATTTTCTATGAAATCAACTGAAAACTACAGTATAGACCCTCTACAATTTATCGTCATTTCTGAATGGTAAGATCAACAGCCAATTAACTATGTTTACTTTTGAGGTCGCTGAACAGTATAACCGTCTCAACGTAATCTTCTCGATTTTATCTTGTTTTGCTGAGATTTGTCTCCCAGCATCCCAGATGATTTTTAAACATACCTGTCACTGGAACTAAGACGTACAAGTACTAATACTGTTCTTCGAGTTGATATATAATTGAGACAATATTTCCTAAATAACCATGATCAAGTCGTACCCTAGCCGAGACTCCCGGCAAAACTCCCACGGGACACCTGTCACGGGATCCTGCAGGAGTCAGGTGAGACTCTCAAGGGATTTCTCAGGACTCCTGTGGAACTTTCGAGTCCTGCAGGAGTTCAACGAAAGTCCTCAGAACCCTCAAAGTCCCTCGGGAGTCCTGAGAAAGCCCTTGAAAGTTCCACCTGACTCCCGCAGGATCTTGCAGGACCCCGTGACAGGAGTCTCGTGGGAGTTTTGCCGGGAGTCTCGACTAGGATAGCGTGTAGAATAGCATTTTATAATATTTAAAAAATAATTCAAATATCGGTAGTCGAAACAGGTTTTTCCTCTTTTTACATGCTAGGAACACTTCTTACTACTATATGTACGGTGGGTATGAAAATTATCCGTAAGAAGAATGAAGAATTTTTCTGTATCAACTACCTCTACAAAGAAAGAGCATAGCGACACCAACATTAGGCAGGACTATGTGTCACCTTTGCCTGTTATCCATATGTCACAGTTAACCTATTAGCATCATGATTTTCTGTCAACATTTTTAAAACCGATTGATTTTTCAGATAAAAAAGTTATTCGTACGATCGTCTTTTTTCTCCTTCCCTCCCCGTCATGGGACAACTCAACTGCTATTTAATACGCGAACGATTTAATGTGGTATTTCATATGTTTAACACTGCTGACATTTCTGTAACATCCCGTATACCATCCATTTTTGAAACTTATAGCTGTGCTTGTGTGAATCTATTATTTAAATAAATTGTGCACATTGTATGATAGAAGATAAGTGTCGGTTCATTCGTCAGACTGCGTGTGGAATCAGTTGTAGTAGACTAAAATATTTCGTCGTGTATAACATTCATCTTATTATTTCAAGTATTTAGAACAAAAAACAACAATCGTGTCAAGGAAGCATTTCATATCACAGGGAAATAAAACAAAAAATAATAAATCGTTCAAAAATAAAACAAGGTTATCTACAATCACAGAATTATCAAATTATCATATCAAAACTAGAAATCTGAATCGCATAGAAATAAACTAAACTTTGATCACATATTGCTAACAACTTCATCGAAAAAGTGACTAATTTCTTGTCCAATTGCCCAAACTTTATTCAATTGTTGTTTTGTATCATCATCATCATCATCATCACTTGTCATTTCTTGAAATTTGTGCATATTTACATGTACTTCAATTAACTCAGTTGGACAATTAAAATAACCTCTTGAACATTTCATTTTGTAATAATCATCATTTAAATAGAATAATTCTTTGCGATGAATTGAATGTACTTCATAAAGACCATATTCAAATATACTGGTAATAACTCTCATGGATAATATTGGAGTAATATCAGAGTTATTTCTAAATGGTAATGTTCTAGGATCTGTTGGTGTCATTAATTGTGATTTATCCCAATCAAATATTGATTGAAATACGTCTTCATCATTGTCAATAAATGAACGTAATTCATACAATAAATCAAAATCATTATTATTTGTTTGTTTATAATGAAAACATTTAAACCATAACATCGGTTTTTGGAAAATATTTTTGAGCTTGCCATCTCTTGTGAATATCAGTAAGATTTCATTACATCGATTCAAACATAACACGTGAATTTCGTTTGTTTGCACTTTTAATTGCATATCAAACCATGATAATCTCAAGAACAATGAATTCATTTTTGAAACAACATACTAAAATAGAGAAAAAAACAGATTCTACTGGTTTTTATGTATGGACAAAAATAATAGTTAACTATTTGATTAATTTAAGTTGTGACACATGTCTATCAAATTTATTCATAAGTAAAATATTTTTGCTATTATCATTCGATCGACTAGATATTCAGTCTTAATTAATCATCAACTTTCTATACACATGATTTTAGGGACAGATGAGGCTAGCAATAAGTCGAAATCTTACATTTAAAATCTTAAATTCCTTCCGTGTTATTAGGCGACAAGTTTCACACTAATTTTTTTTAATACAAACAGAAACGAGTGAAAATAGAGAACAAAAGAAAACGAAGAGATCAAATACCTGTCGTTGAATTCTATGATTTGGTTGATAAAATATTTGTTGAAGACATTTTTCTCCATGAGTATTTATTTGCGTAATTACTGTTGACGGTAAAAATGTATCGATTAAATAGGATAAGAAATGCTGTTCTGTTAATGATGCTACATTTGTCGGTAATTCAGACAAATTTTCTTGTTGTTTTAAACAATAAATATAACCGAACGATATGACCATCTTCAATTTACCATAGACAGAATAATCATAAAGTGAATTATTGAGAAATGTTTCATGAAATTTTTGATAAAATAATGTCGATAACGGATCGTAATGTCTAAATTGACGTATCAACTGAATGCCGAAACGAGGAATGTACTCATGAGAATAAAAGTACGGTTTTATCGATGGGATTATACAAATGGATTGAACGGACGTTGATGTTGCCGTCATACCATCAATAAGTAGAAATTGATTTGTTGAAAGATTATTTGTACATTGTGATGATGAATGACTTTTTAAATTTAAACTGTCTAATTCATTCTAAAGAATAAAAGCACCGAAAAATGTCATTTACATGTGACACAAAATTATGTGAAAGCAAAAAAATTTTTTTTTTGATGACCGATATTTTCCATCGATCTCATTGGTACGAGGATTCCTTACGAAGATATCGATCAGAAAGATATAATATGATATATGATGTTTCCCATCCAAAGTTATATGACACATTTTTACTACTGTTCGATAACAATTATATACTCTAAAACAAAAAGTTTCAACTAACCAGAGCTGGGCGAATTCAGTGAAGGAGAGGAAGGGAGTTTCTGAGTCCGAGTTCATTTTCCTATTGATTTATGTAAGAACTTGAATCGATCGAACTTGAAACACAAAAACTCACGTTCGAATCCTTGTCTTTCAAAAAAATCCTGGATCCGACTCCATCGAAAAAATTTCCAGCTCGAACTCTAACTAGCTCACGTCAGCTCTACAACTAACCGTTTGATTAAAACTTGTTTTGTTATCGATTAAATCTGTATCACTCAAATATAAAGACAGTGACATATCGGATTTTGGTGTCGACATCCTTGAAGGTGGTGGTGATTGAATAATTGAACTAAGGTCATCGTTAAATAACTTTGTACTTTGATTAATGTTTTTATCCGTAGTAATCGATCGCTACAAAAGAAATGATAAAGCTACTTTGGTGTTGCACTGTTATCCGTTTAAAAGAAAATACTAAAAATACATTAAAATGAACTTTGAACTTCAGGGTGTATAACAGTCTGGCTAATCTATATCCATTTGCTAGCAAATCTACAGAAACAGTTTACAAAACCTTGCAATTTTCTGAAAGAAGTCCTTAGAAACATTTTGAGTAATAACTTTATTTCCAATATTTTCAGTCCTAAAATCACGTACAGCAAACGAAATTAACCGTATCCTGAAGTTTTAATGTCGTTAATGATATCTTTTGCTTGAGTTATGAACTTTTTAATATGAGATGATACTAGTCTAAAAGCTCTAGTCTTTTTTGTATATCTCGGTTTGCATCAGTTATTTAGTTTCTTCTTCAAAAACAAACGTTACCACAAAAGTCACCGTGGTCTATTACGTATACTTAACACGTCCGACCGCTGAAAATCAAGGTCTCGTTTGGCTAACACTTTGGGCATGTAAAAAACCCTACCACATTACTTTTTACTACAATTCATTTTGAGTAATCGAAAAAACAGTGATACATGTTCTACTGAGAAAATTGTTTGAAATCTTCACTCACCGGCGTTGGTAATGACATTATTTCATTTTGTTGCTGTTTTGGAGTATTCATACAACAACGTTGTTGTGGCGAAGTATTTAGTGCTAATCGGAAAAATTGTTCATCTAATGCTTTCATATCATTCTTCTTAAATAATAATCCAAATCTGTATAGAATACCACATATTGATTGTGACTCATATGATGGTTGTTTCTGCATAAAATCCGGATACTTTTTATATTTTTGTTTCAGTAATCGAATATATTTCATATCAATAACTATGCCCGTTTTCGACGAGTCAATCGCTGTACATAAAAGTTTAGCTAGTTCAATACATAATGGAGAACACGTTCGTGATGGTAAATTATCTTCGTTCAAATCGGCAATTGTCAAGTGTAAATTGAATATCTCTGAAATATGAACAGGAGAAGATTTCAATGACCAGAAAATAAAGCAGCATGATTCAGTCGGCTACTGCACAGTGCGCAACAACGTGGACATTTGGGGAAAAAACGAAAGTGAGATTTTTAGAGATTCAATGAGTTCTACATATACAGTGATCAGTGGCCTGTTTAATGGTGAAAACATTTTGGCTCTAGTCCCTAAGGTCATCGAGAAAAGTAAGCCACAATTTTTAGCTCGGTTTGTGTAGCCCTTAAAAAATATTGCTCTTTCTGTCAACAGAACGAATTTCAGAAAAATGAAACACACATACTCTGAAAGCTGAGTTTCCAGGCTATCGATTAATAAAAAAAGTTTTTAATTTTAGTTAGTTTTTGGTAGGAGAAAAAGAGTTTTCCGGAGACTAAGCATTTTTCGCAAAAGTAATTTTAGCAGAGTTGGGGCCCTAAATTCTCCTGATGTTCACCGAAGCTGAAACTTTCAGGAGATATTCTTCTTTATATGATACGTCTGTACACTTAGCCCAAAATAGCCCAAACGCTTCCCTGCACTGGGAGAGGTTTTCTAAAAAGCCTTGGTTTTTGAGGTTAAATCAAGTCCTCGCAGTTCAGAAACATCAGAACCAATAACCAATTGCATATTCAAAATCCGCTTAAAAAACTGCATCGAATGGCGTATAATTCATTGGGTTTTGGACATATACTTTTGAATCTTATCGAATTCTTAGATTTTGGGATTGACACGTAGAACTTTTTGCCCGAAAATTTAAAAGTCAAGATTTAAAATCCTGAACGCTTCTAAAATATTTTTCTATAGGTTTTCCGCGATGCTCTTTCCAATGGAATGGTTTTTGAATTCTGATAAAATTTTTGAAGTGGTTTGGAGAGATCCAGTTTCTGGAAAACCCATTGGGAAACTTTTTTAAAACTCGAAAACCATTCGGTTGGAAAGAGCGTTATAGAAAACCTATAGAAAAATGGTTTAGATACGTTTGGGCTGCTTTCAAAACTCATGTCCATATGCTTAGTCAAAATTGTCCACTGTGTACTGGGCAGACAACATACCTCAAAGATACGGAGTTCGAATCCGGCAACAGCGGTCGCGTGATAGTCTTGGACAAGCTATCTAATGCTCAGTGTCTCGGTACCTTTACGTACAGATGCAATGGTGTAACCCGATTTCAGTGGCAATTGGACTGGAGAGCTGAGAGTTAAAGTTTAAAAAAACAAAAACAAAGCTCTCTAGGATAACGTGAATGAAAAAAGAAATATGCCATAGTGCGATACTCAGCATTTCACATCATGTCCAATACTCAAAAGAATAATTTTTAGCGACAAATAAAATGGTATCAAACTAAAGGATAACTACTGACGTCGGCTGCGGCTGTTGTTCTAGAATATGTTTAAATGTTAACATTTTTTTCTACTCTTAATGCTGCCAGCAGATATTCTTCGTTTTCGTTCCATAAAAGAAATTACCGCCTCTTGCTGATGATCCAAGGCTGGATACGATATGCTTGACGATATCCAACGGCATAATTGGATGGGGATGGTTCTTTTTGTCTGGCGGTGGATAATCTAATGGTTTGATTCTGTTCGTAAGAATTAAATCTTTTCCCCAATAAACCTAAAACATAGAGAACTGATATTTCTCTACAGAGAAGGGATAAGGCATGAACGACTTACAAAGTATCCATCACCATCAAGATCACTACCACCAATTTCATCCGGATGAGGTCGTTCACCTTTAGCTGGAAAAACAATAACATCACGTAAACACTCTAATTCTTCTAAGTCAACAGCCCATAATTCAAGTATATCACCAGCGTATGGACAAGGATTTTTTGTGACTATAACACGCCCTAGGAATAAGATATAAAACAAATTCTAAGAATGATCGATTTCTCATAGAAAAAGGAGCCATTAAACAAGTTTACCTCTAACACATTCGTATTTTTTTGTTGTGTCACTATCTAATACTTCATAGCGTATGTAGCATTGTCCATATTGTAGTGCCGATTCTAATGAACAGCCAAACATATATCGACATTCGTTATCTGGTAATGGAATCTGATTCTTCAGAACATTTCTGAACAAGCGTAATAAATTTTTGAAAAATAAATAAATACTGATAATGTTTATTACAAAACATACGGAATTGTTTGCTTTCGTACGTAACTATTTGTTGATGCATCAATTTTTGAAAAATAATCTCGTTGAATCTTTAAAAATGTTTCATTTTTTACGCCACGATCAGACAATATCATTATAATCTGATTATTTAGTCGAGTTGGTCCTAAATAATACAAATTATATTAGTAGTGATTATTTAGTGACACTCTGCAGTTAACTGTAAGAGTAGAGATGTAAATATTGCGCTATATTGTAAGTGCATACTTGCTTTGCTAACACCATTATCACAAATGTCTATTATCCAATTATTGGAGTCAAATTTTCTCATTGATTCACGAATTTTGGCATAATATTCATTTATAGTTGATTTTGGATCGACAATTAGAAGTCCTTTGCAACCAGCTAAACGGATTTGATAGGCTGATGGTCCAAATGAAATCTATAAAAATATAGACTTTATACAGAGAAAAAAATAAAAATAAAACATTACTCACCTGTTCCTTTATCTCATCATTCGTCAATAATTTCAATCTTGTAGCTATTTCATGTGCTAGACCTTTCGACATTAAACCGCATCCTAGTTAAATAATGACCAAAACGAACTTAGATAAGATTTTCAGAAAAGTATGCATCCAAATTTATACCATCTGTAAAACAATATTCGTTATTTTTAATATCAGGTATCAACATAACACACGGTTTACCAGATTTGACTTCAATATTAAACGCTTCCTCATTTGAACAATAAAAAAGTTCAATCTAGAGAGAGAACGAGAAAGCAAATCATGGCAGAAGGATACAAGATGATGTTTAAAAATAGTTAACTTACCCCCGTTGTTATTGTTTTTGTGAAATATAATCCAATTCTAGCTATATACAGAGCCAAATTTTCAATTTTATCAAAATTGCCTAATATTCGTCTAGCCAATATAATATCATCAAAATTAGCACAACGAAAAAACCAATAAGACATATCTTGAATCTGACTATTTGATGATCCGAAAAAATAAAATCGTCCTCCATTTAATTCAATACCATTTTCAAAAATCTTATTATAATAAGATTTTGTTCTTTCATCACAATCAAGATATTGACGATATTCTTCTTTAAAATATACCAGTAAAAAATTTGTTTTGCCACCAAGTTCTTTTTCTCTCAATGCACGATGACCCATCGACAATACTTTTTTCTTAAAAATGACACGCATCTAAAGAGGTAGAAAAATAGATGAAAACATTAAATATCAAATAATAAAGTGAGTAATGAAATTTTTAGTCATGTCTAACAAATCTTTTCTATTCTCATTATAAATTGGAACGTATTTGAATTGTCCATTTAACATACCGGTGTGACAACAACCATTCCAATATCATAGACATCTTGTTTTCTATTCTCTAATTTATTAATTTGTTCTTTTAATTTTAAAAAAATATGTTTATTAAATGTTTCTAACAAATTATAAGAATGATTGCTTTCTAATTTTTCACAAGCTTCTAACGATAAATGATAAAATGTTTTATCGCACTCTTGTGCCATCGTTAACATTGTATGCTGTAATTCTAGTGATATACGATATCTATCTTCGAACATATAGCCTAATGAATTTAACATGTATATGGAATATGAAGCGTCATAAGAAAATTCATATGGTAGAAAATAATCATTTTTTGATGTTATTTGTGGACACAATTGAATATTAATCGTTGTATAAAATATTTGAAACTTCTGTTGGTATCCAAAATAATCGACTAGTTCTTTTAAGTTACGTCTGTCATTGATTGTTAAGTAAAAGTCATTGCATCGAGATAATATTTTACCACAATCTTCATCACCGCATATTCTAGTTTGTTTTTAAAAAAACTAAAGTTAATTCATAAAAAATTTCTTCTCAAAATGCGAAAATATACTAGATGTTTTGATCGCAATACAAGTCTAACGGAAGAGACTAGTTAGTTTAAGGTGTCCCGTAGGTATGCACCAGTTTTAGAACTGGTGTTTGGGGATAATTAAGAGTCGCTCAGAGTTGCGGAACATCTCATTTTGTAGAATCTTTGCTCTAGAAAACTCACGGGTCTAAAAGTTTTTGAAATTAACCATATTGAAAATATAAGTATTGAAAAACACAGGAACTATTGGGGAAACAGTTCCACTGTTTTAGACGGAACGCACTTTTCACACAGTTAGTCTTATATTTTTTTGAATCAGTGAGTTTTGTAGAGTAAACATTCCTCTACAAAATGAGATGTTCGGCAACTCTGAGCGGCTCTTAATTACCGAGTAATAAACGTTTTCCCAGATGCCTAAACACCAGTTCTAGAACTGATGCATACCTAGTGTCCCATCGTCTTTTTTCACCCAATTGGAAAGGGTAGAAGAAAAGAGCGAATCGAGCCCAGACATTTACCACAGATATTTCAGACTGTATCTCAGATTCTGCTTCTCATGGTATTCGAAATGTTTCGCGTGGTATTCGAAACCCTTCGTAAAAAGTCAGTTTTGGGTATTAAAAACTTACTTATGCCAGAAACTGAAGTTGAAAACGCTTCAAACCTGAGATAGAGTCTAAAGTATCTGTTTTTTTCAGATTCTTGAATAAAAACATTCAAAAAACATAACTTTTTCAAAAACGTTGGATCATATTTTATAGTCTGGACTTTTCTCTATATCAGACTGTACTACTAAACAAAAAATTTTGGTCAGAAAGGAAGGAGAAGGTACCCTTAAGATCTACCGAACTTGAAATCTTACTTTTTTTTCATTTTATCACATATTTGTTTAACATCCATTACTGTCTGACAACTAAATATCACATCGTCATACATTTCACTGCTGATAACCAATAATCTCGTATGCAGTTGATCTATCGGCAATGTAAATATTAATTTGTCTCCTTTCCCTTGCAAATAGTTGAGTGTCATGTTGTTGCCCTTAATTTCCAGTAACCATTCTTCCATAACGTCATAGTCAATAACGTCATGTATGGTAAATTTTTCCGTAGATAATAAAGAGCCAAACGTGCATCGAAAGCCACTTAATCTCATCTCATTTCGTTTTCCATCATTATTTCTAGACTGACTCGCGTCTGCACAAAACCAGATATTGGAACAATTTCCCACATGTTGATCTAGTTCTTCACATATCTGATTAGCTACGGTTTTTGAACAAATAAATTCAAATTTATCGGTTGATATTGAAGTAAATTTGCTGATATGGTACAAATTCGAGAGACTATGTTGAATTGATCTGAAATTTTCAGGTTGGAGATTTTCGAACGAACAATGAACAACATTACTGTTATCAGATAATTTTATTGACCTAAACATGAAACCGGAAGTACTTTAAAATTCATGTACTACTTTAGAAGTGGAACACTCCATTGCTATCTGAATTTCAGTGTTTCATAACTATTACTCTCAAGTGCCATAAACAGTCATCCGTTATTTTCTTGTGATTCTTCTCGGCACATTCAGCAAATGAAATAATGTCTTAGAAAGCAGCTCATTCATCTGCTGATATGTCTTGCTTTTACTACACTCAAGCAACGAACTATGACCAAGTTCGTTGCGAATTTGTGCTGAAAAGATCTACGAAATATAGAAATTCTGTTCTCTGCATATGGCCTGTTTGCCAATAACATAAATAAAGACCTCTTCTTAAACTTAAAACTAAACACAATACAATGCTGTACGACGTTAAGTCGCAATAGTGCGAAGGAAAAACTTCACACCACTGTTGTACAACATAACATTCTAGTGTAGTTCTCAAAGAACAGTTGGCAGTATCTAGCCGAAAAAGTTGTTGTTCATTATTTTTTGACGGATACCTTCGATAGTTCATAACGCAACGAAAGATAGTTGCTCTAACGACATGTGATGGATAGTTTTTTCCTTTTCAAAGTATCCATGACTCTCACGATATGACAGTGAAAACTACGCCTGACTCATTTCATAAAATTCATTTTGAATCATATTGTGGTTCGAAAGACAGAACAGGATCAGAATAAAATAAAAAACAATTAGCAGTTTAAAAATTCTTACATTCTCCAATACTTTCTCTAAAGACCTACTAGACGGACGTAGACATAATACTTCGATTTGAATATCCAAAATACTTGATGTTTCGTACTTTTTTCTTATTATTTTTTATACTAATAAACCCTTGTTCTATTGTATTATGTTGTGATGTCGACTATCGTAAATGTGTGTGAAGGAACAAAAATCGGTTGAAGTCAAAACAAATATCCACGTGCTCTCTGACGCATCATCTCTATAAACCTATTGGACAGAAACAAATGTGAAAATTGCAAAAGATACGACGTATATCAAAAAATGGAACGCCTCTCCAATTTTTATCGCATAAATGTACTGTTAAAAATCTTTACGCAAATAGAATTGCGACAAATAGCGATTTTCTTGTCTTTCTTCTTTGTCGTTGTTTTCTATTTAGTTATTCTTTCCGCTTGCCACGTTTAGAGTGTTTGCTTTTGATTAAAGCAGAAACACTCGACAAACCTAGTATTTTTGTTTTCACTTCTTACGTTTTAAAACGGATGTAATTTATATAATGTAACCGTTTCAGACCACACCGGACTATTTAAGCCCAACCACACCCCCACAGGTCACAAATGCCGATTTTCGTCCAAAATATCGATTTGAAGAATTTTAGTGAAAACCAAAAAGTTGTATCGTGGCTGAGATACTGGAATTTTACGAAAAGACCTGAAAAAAGGTGGATTCCGCCATCTTCAAAATTTGCCAAAGTTAAACTCTTGTAATTCAGTTACAAGTTTCCAAAAATGCTTTCTTCGATCGCCAAGAGAGTGAAATATATAAGGTCGACTTTAATCCGACTCCCGAAAACATCCCTTTTACAGAGATTCGAGCTTGGTAGGTTTATCTTTATTGCGAATATTTCCGAAACGAGGAAAAGTAAAGAAGACTGGGAAAGAACTGTTGTTCATTTAATAGTTCAATACGTTTCATAGTACTTTATTTTCAGAATAGAACGACAAAAAGCAGGTGAGGTCGTATTGTGTGTCCGGAAAGAGTTAGGTATTTTCTTGTTCATGGAATATTAGATAAGCCGAACACTTCGGACCTCTATTTCTTCTCAATTCTTTTTCTTTCATTTATGTTGAAATGAAGTTGAGATGGTGTAATAATATCACGCACACATATGGTTGATATGGAGAAAAGATGATTTTTTTCTTGTTTTCTAAAATGAATTATTAATTATTAAAACCAACAATTAATTATTAGTTTGTGTTAACTACTTCTTACAACAAACAAACCGAGTTATCGTAGGTTCATCTTTATTGCGAATATTTCCGAAACGAGGAAAAGTAAAGAAGACTGGGAAAGAACTGTTGTTCATTTAATAGTTCAATACGTTTCGTAGTACTTTATTTTCAGAATAAAACGACAAAAAGCAGAGGAGGTCGTATTGTGTGTCCGGAAAGAGTTAGGTATTTTTTGAAATCATGATTGATAACCCGAACACTTCGGACCTCCGTTTCTTCCCCGTTCTTTTTCTTTCATTTATGTTGAAAATAAGTTGAGATTGTGCAATTATACCACACACGGTTGATATGGAGAAAAGAGCATTTTTTTCTTGTTTTCTAAAACGAATTACTATGATATACTTATTATTAGACGCACAGTTGGCAGAGATTGAATCGGGTTGGTTTAAGCTTTATTTATTTATCAAGGTTACAAAGAAGAACATGTAACCTCCGGCATTGAAGCGGATAAATCCATTATCTCAGTGTCGGAAGTTACTGTAGTTAATATAAGGGAAAAGTAACAAATGAATAGGTTAATAACATCAATCGGGTTATTTTCTGATCGACGACAGAACTATTGCAAGTTGGCAACAAATGTTTTCTTCGGTCGCCATAAAGAGAGTAAAATATATACGATCGACTTTAATCCGACTCCTGAAAACATCCTTTTTACAGAGATTCAAGCTTGGTAGGTTCATCTTTACTGTGAATATTTCGGAAGCGATGAAAAGTAGTTGTAGATAATATGTATAGCTAGGACTGTATAGAGTCCGATTTTTAGATTATGCTTCCATTTTGGTATAGAAATGGCTATTTGTAAAAAAAAACTTTCAGGGTTTGTCTGGACTTTAAGGTACTATTAAGCAACAGAAATCAGTAAATGAGAAATTGAAAAGTCGGCCTCTGTTCACTCCTAGCCGTAGGTGTTTACTGCAAAACAAAAACAGATCGAGCCCTCTATCTTTACCTGGAGTAAGAATGCTTACTTGGGATAGACGCCTGTTTTTGGTCCTTGTTGTGACGCTCTCCCACGAACAGTTGCAAGTGGCGCTACAAAAATTTTGTCTCCACACTCTGACATGATCAACATTTCTTGAAAGTTTGATTCAGATCAGTCCTAGCTGAGCTGAGGTAGGTTTCTGACACGGGAGGGGGACTCATGTTAGACTATATGGATATAAACGTCAAAATCGGATAATCTTTGAAGAGCAAAAGATTTTTTATCCGAAATTCAAAATAATATCTCGTGAACCTCGAAACATTTAGTTTCATTCGAAAATATACTGATTTTACCCTACTCGACTCATAAATCTTGCGGCTATTTGTATTACTTCACGTAGATATTTTTTGCTGCACAGACCTTCGAAAAACTAATCACTATCTACAATATGGAGGCGCTTATTTAGACCGGTTGATTGACACTGAAATTCACTCCATCAGTCCAAAGGCCGTCCCTGCTGTCGGAAGCATCTCGCAGCTGGCAGATACTGACTAAGGACAGGACTAGGACAACTAGGAACAAGATAATTTTAAGAAGTGACTAAGATGCTTTACTGTATTTTTTTGCTTCAAACCGAGATTCCAATTAATTTTATGTTTGATCAACACGCAACTTAACGCATCACGTTTTGTTTCGGATGTCTAACTTCTATCAGACTCTTAATCTTTATATATTATGAATGGTAAGGCTGAATAAAAAGAGATAGCATGTTCATGTTATACTACCCTAGTAAGAATCTTAGCCACTTTTTAAAATTATCTTGTTTAAGATCTGCATAAGATTTGCTGATCCTACTTTTATTCATCCTTTTACTTCACTCTCAGACATCTATATGAATAACATTAAAAACGTAGTTGAATTTCATGTTCTGCTTTTCCTCCCAGACTTTGTTCGTACTGGCTCTCTCGTAAAAATGGTAACCACTATTGTCTATTCACAAAAAAAAATGATATATGGATGTTTTTTAAATAACCCGAAAATAGAAAGAGCTAAAGGGACGTCGCTTTCACCAATCGAAAGAGGAGCACCGTTTTGCAAGCGAAACGTTTTTCGGATAGCTTTTAAAAAACGAGTTTTTGAATGGATCGTTGGAAAACTTCATAAACTTCATAAGCATAAGTCGAAAGTTTAAAACAGCAAACCATTGGTATTTTTCCATCAGCAAATACAGAAAAGTGTTCTCTTCAACATGAGATGTAAGCGAGATGTTGAAAATCAGTGATTTGGCCGGAATTTAGGTTTTTCCCGAAGTACCAAGGCTTCTACTTCTTTGGGTTTGGGCTTGAAAAAGCTTGAGACGAACTATCCTTGAGACCTCGATGTGAAAAGAGCAGTTAGGAATCATATCCAGAAATGGGATTTCCAGAGATATCTTGAAAAAGTTGAGATAAAATATTAAAAATTTGGTGAGGCAGCCGTATTTGCATGGGGCAAAAAGCGCACTCCGCCACTCGGTGGAGTGCCGGAGTGGCTCGGAGTACCGCGGGCTTAAGAAATTTTATTGAATTGAACTGTCCCAGAAATCTCTGTTCCTACAAGCAGAACAAAGACGTTCTGTCTGTGAGAAAAGAATTCACGAAACAGAACACAATTGTCCCTTTATCTGGAAAATCTCCCCAAGGTACCGGATTGTTCTGTTCTGGGAACATAACTGTTCTGTTTCGGGAATCGGATTGTTCCGTTTTGGGGGAAGAATAGTGAGAGAAATATCACTATTTTATTTTAAAAGAAAACGACGCACTTCGCCACTCCGGAGCATTGTACGGAGCGCCGGAGTGCGATGGAGTGCGGTTTACTCCGCGGAGTGCGCTTTTCCCCCCTTACGTATTTGGCTATCAGACTTAAGCCTTTTCTTATAGTTTGAGGGATGTTGGATTAATATCCCTACATCATTCTTTTTTTTGGATAGACGATATTTCGCCTTTGCAAACTTTTCGGAAAACAAAAAGACATGGACTAGAAAGAGAATTTTATGCGCATTTCGAATATGAACTTTGTTTTGAAATATACCCTTTTTTTCACTCTGTGGATGCAATTTTTTTTTAACCAACTTTTAGAATTATATAATTTTAAAAGTTGGTCGAAAATGATTTGGCTGCGTCGAATGGTGTATAATTCAACGGATTCTAAAAGAAAAATTTTCAGGTTTTTCCGAGGTGATGTGGACGTTTTTGACAAGAGGCTTCCGAATGTTTTCCATCATTTCCCCGAAAGTTCGACGACGGTTCATGGTTGTACTCTGGGCCTACTTCACGAAACCGTAGAGAACCCTTCAAACGGACCATCTTCGGTTGCCAAACCTCTTTGCAAAATGGTTGATGACGTTTTGTCTATGTCTAAAGAATAAACTATTTCTGGAGAACGCTTAACTCAAACAAGTTCAAATTTTTATCTTAGGTAGTACTCATAGCAAGACAGCCCTGGTAAAAATTTAAGCTCACTAGTATTTGATTTGACGGAGTTATAGCATAAGCAAAATTTTCGACTGGAAAATCGCTTTTTTTCCGTATTTTACGACGTTTTTTGCAAGCGCTCTAGCGGCAAGGGAAAGCATTTTGGAAAAAACGTCAAGAGACAAAAATGTTCAGGACACATTTCTCTACCTGCTCTGATAATTTGAAAAAAATCTGTGACAGTTCATTAAGCACGCTATGCTGAAAAAGTCCGTTTCTATCGTGCAGTGCCTCATATAGTACTTAGTGGGTTGTCATTGTAAATATTTTCTTAGAGTTAATCCAAAGAAAGAATAAACATTATATGTTTTTTGCTTATATTTCCTCAGAAATGAGCTAAGAGAAATTGGATATGTACAGGGCATATTCAATGTCGTGCAATATGCTTGCTTCATCACAAAAGAATACGATAACTACGAGGATACCTTTTTTTACAATGTAGTATAATTAATTGAACTTTTGAACAGTTTTCGTTATCATGATCAATTGTATCTTGTTCATGTTTCACCAAATGAGAAGTATATTCTATATAGAAAAAGGTCATATAATCTGAGTTATCTCTCGGCCTCAAATATGATGAATAAGAAACAGGGAAGGGAACAGTTGCTTTTGATGTATATATATACAATGTGATATATTTTCCTTTGTTATTGATAGACATTGCTCATCATTTTATACCGTTGATTGCAAAGAAGAACACACATTTCTCTCTTTTTTTTGTATAAATTTTTATGGATAAATGAGTGTATTAATAATCTCGATCACATTATTATAATCAAATAAAAATAATTTTTTCTTTCACAGCAATTCTTACGATTGACAACTATTACAAGACACAGTTGGACAGATAGATACTTTTGTGTGTACAATGCAGCGAAAAATACCGCCGGATTAAATTCAAGATGAGATATAAATTACTGACATTTGAGTTTAGTATGTATCTAAAATAGGAATATAGAGAGTTTTTTCAAGCAAAGAACTGAATAAAAACATTTTTCTTTTTCATTTAATTCCCATTTCAAATTCTCACTTTGAAAAGAAGACACTTTATCTATTGAGTAAGAAGTGTCTAAAGATATATACTTCATCTAATTCAATAAAAAAAAGAGCAACAGTCGAACATTACACACGCAAATGACAATTTCATTAATAATATTTTATTCTCATATGTTTTATTAATTTTCTTTTCTTCTAAAAAAAATGAAAGAATATAACTGAATTTAAAAAAACAACAGTTTTAATGATATGTGACAATGATTATTAGAATGAATAAGATTTCCGGATTAAAACACCAAGTAATAAGTGTTTTATAGTGCTGAAGTTGAAGAAATAGGAAAGGAACATAATTAGTTGATAAAGAAGATGGTAAAAACTTATTTGAAGTTTATACTTGCTTTTCAATTATATTAAATTGACAACGAACAATGTTATATTTAAAAAAAAAGTCAATTTTTTTCTGCAGTGTGTGTGTGTGTGCTTGATTCGTTTAATTTTTCATGAAATAAATGCTAGAACTATATACTTATAAGCCATCTGCTTTCCCAGGTATTTTTTTATCTGTTCTTGTTAAATTGATCCTTGATCATAAATATTTTCCATTAGAGTAAACGCATTTGCACACAGAACATAAACTATTATATCTGTATTTAGCAGCACTTTTATAACGATTAGTTTCGATTTTGTGTGACAGTTTTTTTTCTTCTTCTTGCTATTGATATATATATATGCATGGCGAATAAATTAAACATCTTGATGGGTTTTTCTCTTCTCGACAGTTAAAATGTTGTTTAACAGCAATCAATGTGTTCATGAATGTAATACATCTAGCCATCTTCATAGAGAAAATGAATAGATAAAAAGATTTATTATCATAAAACATTCTGCGAGAGAGAAAAAAAGAAGAAGAAGAGAGACTTCTTTATTGTTCTTTCCACATCAGCAGTTCTAAAACTAAATGTCAGAAACATAAAAAAATGTTTTATACATGTTCTCTACATAAACACTATTTAGCTCTTTTATTCTCTGGATTTTTTTCTATTCGTTTCCTTCTGTTGATGATGACATGTTTAATTCGTAATACCGACGTGTGTCTCTGTCATTATTATACAAAAATTTTCTTCGGCTTCTTTTTTTTTTTTTTCTTCATTAGCTAACAACTTCATGGATCCCGATTCTTTTTTTTTTTATCCGCTTTTTTTTATCCGTTAGACAACGATATTCTTATGTTCATATATTTAGATATATGCATATACACTATAGAATTCTTTTATACTAATGTTTGCTTATTCGAGAAGAATTCTCGTATAAAATCGGATGTGAGAAGGAAATGATTTAGAACAACAATTCATTCCAAAAATTACTTAAAAAATATCAAATCTCCGTTTAATTACTATCATTTGCTTACGATACAGGTGATAAAAGTATGTATAGTCATCTTAGCTCTTGGTCTCATTAAACATAAACGTGTTATTTTAAGCCGAACATATTTGTTACAAATTCTCGTTTTCTTTTTCCCATTTAAAAGATTAGAAATATGATCATCACTAACAAATAAAAAATAAATTGAACGAGAGAAAGAGAAAAAGAACTGTTTGGATTTTTTTAAATCATCAAAAGTAATAGGATATGACTGCTACTATATAATGTGATAGTCTTTTGTATATAAAACGTTTATTTGATTGATTTTACTACCATTTCTCGATACAAGTCTCTAAACAGGAGTGAAAAGAAAAAAAATCAATGAGAAACTGAACACATTTCTATCAACTAATTAAAAACTGTATTCTTCTTTGTATATTGGATAAATGTTTGTTTATTAACAATATTTGAATGACATAAATCTCTAGGGAAAGAGACTGATTTCTTGACAATAATTTACTTCATATTTATATAATGGGTATGTAGGACAATTTTGATAATAGAGGAATGATAGGAATCAAGTGTATTCGATTGTTTCAAAAGTAGAGAGAAAAGAAGGAAATGAACACACTACTTTACATTTTAGAATACCATTTATTACTAACAAGTCAAAAAATAATAATAATAATATCCTCTCAAATTGCAAAATTTTGAACCAAAATCTATATCGACTTCAAATGAAAAAAATTTTTTTTTTTCTTGAATAATCTTTTTACATTTCAATCAGATATAAAAAAAAACTTCAATACTCTTTTCTACTTTCTATGACTTTTTCTCTTCTTTTCTATAGTAAGAAAAAACAAACTTGGATGAATTGTTTTTTGAAAGCAATAAAATTCTTCTTGTTCAATTATAGTTACTGATGAGAAGCATACAAACAAACTGAATATGAGGTACAAGAGTTTTTTTCTGTCTATATATGATACTCGTTTTTGGAGTATTTGTTTCATTATTATGAAATCAAATCGTAAACACACATCAAATGTGAGTGTATATCGCCTTTAGTTCAAAAAGAAAGTGAGAATACATATACATATATAATGATGCGGGCAAAAAATAGTTCGTACAAAAGTATGAACATATCTTCTTTTTCTCTTTTAAGTTGGTCCGAGATATAAACAGTTAACGTTCGTATCTTATGGTAACGTTATTTTTTCTTTATTCTTATTCATATGTATATACGAATATTTTCAACACACTTTCTTTTTCTTCTCTTTAGTGTACGAACGAATATCGTACAAAGATGAAGAGTGAGAATGCTTTCTTTTTCATTGAACATTGTACATCAGAATACAATGAAACAAAACAATTAATTTTAAGCAATTGACTCTAATAGATTTCTTCTTTTTTTTTTTAATAAAAATATTTCGTTTCTCTTTCAAATTTTAACTAATGCGCAAAAGGTAATCGACTAATTATACGACAAGAACGGTTTTATTGTTAAAACAAAAATGCAGCAAAATATAAGGTAAGAATATGTCAGTGTAATTCAGATATTCGATTTCTTCAGTTCAAACTATAACGTATGCATATGTATAGTATTTTTGGTAAACACAATAAGATGCGAATAATGTTTATGTCTAGTCTCTGAAAATTCTAATCAATTTTTCATCTTTTCGGATAGAAATATTCGAGGATCAAAAGTAAGTTTATTATATACAGTATTTTTACTGAATGCTCATATGTAGACTTCGATAAGATAGATTGTATGAGGAGAAACAATAGCATCCCATTTTACCTTGATATCATCAAATTCTTTGATATATAACCAGAAATTCACTTTTTATATTACATAATAACTAATACCAATGTTTAAAACTAAAATCCCACTGCATAGAAGATCTCTTAATCAAGTGTATGCTAGTATCGTCAAACTTCAGCAAAGATCAACAAATGATGTTTCTTCTGTATAAATTATAGGTCGATTATTTTAAAATCATTTATTTTTGAAAGCTTAAAAGTTACTTAGTGTGATCATAGGTGGATGTGTGTAAGAGAGTTTTAACGATAAATATCGTTATCATAAAATCACAAATAACGTAAGATGATTTGAATTTTTACACGTTAGAATAGCGTTTTTACTACTAACTGGTGTTTTCTTTTATACCTTCATACAGAAAAAGAAATTCACTTGTTTTTTTAACGTCGCCAATCGATATATCTTTTTGACATGTTGTTGATCGATCACTGGTATGTGCGTGAGCTTAATATTTTTTTTTTCAAGTATATGGATGACAGGCTCTTCATCTTATTCTATAAATAAAAATTTGTATCTCTCATTTCTCTCTTTTTCGTTCTCTCTTGTCGAATGTTAAACTAACTAGCTGCTGGCATATCTCTATAGATCAGATCGCCAAAGGGTTGAGTAATGAAGAGTAGTTAGTATAGAAGTGTTCAAATAAGTTTTGTCATTCACAAAGAGTTCGGTTTTATTAAAAAAGAGTTTCCGTACAATTTGATTATGATGATTTAGAGAAATAGTTAATTCGATGTGAAATTCTTGTTGGAGTTTGAATCAGAAAAAAAAAACGAGAAAAATGGAAAGATTTTATGTGATTCACATAAAGTGACATGATGAGAAAGAGCGAATATCTTGTTTTGTGGCTACCGTTAATAGTATAGAGTGCTAACAAATACCCCTAGCAAGGTGAACTTACTCAAATCTTATTAAGATCCCAGTAAGATTTTGCTTACATTACTTTAAGACCTTAGACAAATCTTACAGAGATGGTGGGATCCAAAAATTCTAAGATCTGATAAAAGATTTTTTTCCAAGATCTTAATAAAATGTTTATTATCTTTTTTAATAAGATACATTCGTTGATGTACTAAGAATTTCTAAATATCTTGTTCAAGTAGTGATAAATTTCTTTTACAGAACTGAGTTCTTGTTTGCTGTCCTGCATTCTTAAAAATTGCAGTCGAATAGACCTGAACAACGAAAAGAAATTGCCTATTTTTAGGCGTCTAGTCATATACATTGGCTTGCAGTGTATACTCTCTTAAAAGTTGTTGAACAGCAAAATCATGAAGAAAAATGATACTGTAAAATTCAGTTAAGTTTCGATGTTACTTGTTAAATACGTAAGAGCGAAACAAAAGAGTGAATGAAAGTAGAAGCATCGTCTTAATTAAGATCTTAAAATATAAGATCTTACATGATATTAGTAAGATAATTTTAAGAAATGCCTAAGATTTTTAATAGAGATCAACTTCAATAGCTGAATATCGTCCCATCAGCCGATAAGCTTCTGACATGATCATCCCTGTCGTTACTAATCATCAACTACAGCTCTGAACTGAAGGCTACATTGACACAGAGTTCTCTTTCTCAATTGCTTGAGTCCAACTGTATTGTGCGTCATAATGCAGTGATCGGACGAGTGATTCAGGACACTGAAACATAGGTATCTTGTCCATAATTATTAAACGAACTGTCAGCTTCAAGGTTCGAGCACAATACCTATGGAGTACATAACGAACAATATGTTGAACATCTTTTATCATCATCAAATTTTTTACTATTTTAGCATTGATACTATGAGTTTGTTTTCATGTCGAAATGGCTTTAATATTTCATGGGATTATGTCTGTGATGGTATAACCCAATGCAGTGATGGCTCGGATGAAATTCAATGTAAGATAAAAAGTGATAGTTCGAAAATTTTTATAAGTAACGGTTTTCGATATAAGAAAAAAATTGATTCAGTTTTAGCTTTATTTGTGTTGTGTTTGACCCTGTAGTTAAAGTATACTATCGTTTTCTCACAGTTGTGACACAACAAATATCGTCGAATCGTTTTTTAGGCCAATGCCAAGGGGACTTTTATACTTGTATTCAAGGGAATAATGTCAGTTGTCGACTCGGATGTGAAAGTGACTTTAAATATGTAACATGTTTAACGTACAGAAATAAACGAGCATGCGAACAGTATCATAAGCGAAGTATGTTTCTTCTATTATCAATGGTCATCATATTTCTTTATTTGTTTCAATTTCACTTTTAGAAACCATCATTACTGTACCTCAAATCGATGTACAATTGGCAATAGCCGATTCGTCATCGTCGAGTCATTTTGATGCACTGAGATATTCTGGTATGAATCGTTCTATGCGATCATCTTTCTTATCTTAGAGTGTGACTGGTATGGCGTTTTTTCGTGAAATTCTCCGATAATAGCAGAAGAAAATGCAGTTTATGTTTATTGGTAGAAACTATGGAATTTGTTGTTGTTTTTTTCTTATTTTTAATATCTTAAAAAACTTAAATGAACAATGTTTAAGGCCAATTTTATTCGGCATCACTTCTCATTTGACGTTCGGATGAAGAACACAGTACTATTACTTTAAGTCTTCTGTAATGTTCGATGAGATCAAATGATGAAGTTGGCAATGAGTCTCTCTTGTGTAAAATTCCTAGCTTACTATTCTAGATAGAGGAAATATGACATCTGATGGTCTGTGGGATCCGTTTTTACCTTTCTGCCTTCCCCATCGAAAGAAAAAAATGATAAGAAGACCCAGTAATCTCTTACCGAGCGGTGCTCCATTTTTAACCCTAATTCTAACAACTAATCTGACAATTTCAATTCTTTTAGCTCTTCTTGCTGCTGGCATTCTCCTCATTGTGTCGATTGTGTCAATATTTATTTATTTAATACGTAAGAAACCGTCATTAAATTTATCGTCTTGTGATTCCTCGTTTATAAATACAAAACAATGTTGTTTATCAAGTTCAACGGAATCAACCGCTTTACCTGCATCTATTTTACTCCAAAACCCATCACCACAATTACCTCGTTATTCTTCATCTGTTACAAACAGTAATCTAAGAGCAAATTGTAACGATGTGTTACCATCTTATCGATATTCTTTGACCACATCAGATGACTTTTATGAGCCACCTCCATATCCAGGTGTTACACCGACAAATCGTTCACATGAAATTTATTATGAATCAATTAAATCACCTTCGAGTTCAACTTTATTTATGAATCAACCATCGTTAACTACTTCGAAAATGAGTAATAATGTTAATAATAATACAACGACGTCGATAAGACAAGGTGGTACTTGTCAAAGTCACATATCGTATACTAGCGAAAGGACGCATTGTGTGTAAAATAAAATATTATCCATAATATTTGTTGTTTTCAGTAATATATATAAAGTCTAGAAAATAATATAGTAGAATGGAGCAAACCGGCTGTTTAGTGCGATAACGACTTGTATTTGATGTTGATCATTCAATTGAGGAAACTAGTGCTATGGTTCGTTATACGAAAAAAGTATTTTTGTTTCTGACAAACAGAACATAAAAAGTGTACTTAAAACGGAAAAAAGAGATTCAGACGCATGAAGAGAGTTAGAATAGATTTAATGTCCAGCTAATTTGCTCCATAATGAACCAATACCACCACCACCAGATTGTTGAGGTGGTGATGATGTACCTTGATTATATGGTGGTGGATAATTTTGTGGTGATGGTGGAGGACGATTTGATGGAGGAGGAGGATAATTTGATGGACGAGGAGGAGGATAGTTTGACGAAGGAGGAGGATAGCTTGACGAAGGAGGAGGATAGCTTGACGGAGGAGGAGGATAGCTTGATGGAGGAGGATGATAGTTTGACGAAGGAGGAGGATAGCTTGACGAAGGAGGAGGATAGCTTGATGGAGGAGGATGATAGTTTGACGAAGGAGGATAGCTTGATGGAGGAGGATGCGGTGCCGGTGGATAATTTGATGGAGGAGGAGGATGCGGTGCCGGTGGATAATTTGATGGGGGAGGAGGATGATGTGATTGTTGTTGTTGGCGATAATGATCTGGATGGGTAATATGATCCCAGACACTTCTTACTGGTGAACTACCACCTAAAATCAGAAATATAATCAGTTTTGGAAAGCAGAGATTCGTTGATCAATAGCGCTAACCATGTTGTGGATGTAGGTAATGTTCAATATTATCCCAAACGTGATGAGCTGCAGAAGTATCTAAAATTTGACGAAAATCAATGGCTATTGCAACTTTTCGAAACTTTATTATTACTTTGTGGTTGTGCGTGTAGGGCTGCATTCCAAACATGTTGAACGGCCGTATGTTGATCTAAAGTAAATCATAGAAATAAATGAATGAATCATTATCATCCTCAAGTATAACATTGCAAAAAAATGAAATGAGAATTGAAATATCAGAGCATCAAGATGAAGAGACATGCGGTTTTTTTCTAGCTTCTCTTCAATTTGCCAATTCTAAAATAGCCATCAGAAAAAAAAGTTTTATAAGTATGACATTGAATAAATTATAAAGAGAAATCATACTTTAGTCAATGTTTTATTCATTTACGTATATTTTGTAGTTTTGTTTATTATTTGTTATACCGAGAATCGGAAGTTGAAACGTGTAGACAGAACCAATCTAAAAGTTTGTTACGGGTGCTGGTTGGATTACTTTGAACTTTAACCGGAGGAAAAAAGATATCATCAATTTGATTTATTATCGCAGAAAACATACAGTAGATAAGGAAATGTATAACTGATATGAAGCCATTTGATAACTAACGAGCTTACGTTGAGAACTCTTATCTTTTTCGAACTCAAATTACTCATACTTGTGTGAAATTGATGTATTTCTAAAGCGCAATTTCGAAAACCTGTAATAAACCAGGTTGCGTTTATGAATAGGATACGGTACGTGTACTCATACCCATCTCAAAATGAAATGTTCTTGGATGTTTTTCTCATGACTTTTGATAGAAATGAGCTAGAAATCGTCAGTTTCCAGCAATAGAAAGAGAAATGTCGATCAACTCATGGGAAAATGAAAATAGAATTACCATCTGCGGGTGATACACCGCGTTGGATCATTTTTCAGAAGACTTTCTGCCACTAAAGACGTTTTTATTTTGGATGCCGAGAAGTGGGTTCGAATCAGAGAACATTGCTCTACAGAACTACGAAAGTCCCAGACCGCCATCTACCATGGCTCAGGCGCTATAGGGTTTCTTCGAATATCTACCTTATCGGCTGCAGTCTGAGTCTGCGGAATCGCAGAAACACGTGGAGACATAGGATATTGACCACGTTGATTCACGCGGCAATGTGTGTTTTCAGAAGAAAATCCAGGAACCTAGTGAAAATCTATAGTAGGTCAAACAACCCATTTTTGGACCTTTACATGAAAAATTAAAAAGTTCATAACTCTCGCTGAATTTGGTTCTGTAGTTGAGATTTTGAAACATTCCTTTCCTTCCAAATATTTCTATAAAACCTTTTAAAAAACAAGTGCTATCTGAATTTTTTAATTTTCAGTGTAAAGGTCCAAAAATGGGTTGTTTGACCTACTATAGATTTTCACTAGGTTCCTGGATTTTCTTCTGAAAACACACATTGTCGCGTGAATCAACGTGGTCAATATCCTATGTCTCCACGTGTTTCTGCGATTCCGCAGACTCAGACTGCAGCCGATAAGGTAGATATTCGAAGAAACCCTATAGCGCCTGAGCCATGGTAGATGGCGGTCTGGGACTTTCGTAGTTCTGTAGAGCAATGTTCTCTGATTCGAACCCACTTCTCGGCATCCAAAATAAAAACGTCTTTAGTGGCAGAAAGTCTTCTGAAAAATGATCCAACGCGGTGTATCACCCGCAGATGGTAATTCTATTTTCATTTTCCCATGAGTTGATCGACATTTCTCTTTCTATTGCTGGAAACTGACGATTTCTAGCTCATTTCTATCAAAAGTTATGAGAAAAACATCCAAAAACATTCCTTTTTGAAATGAATAATAGTTAGAAGATCACTTTTGGGTTGCTCTATCTCTTTCGATGTTCTAAGCACTTGTCTCCATCATAAGACAACAGTGACTACCGAAAAATTGATTCTAAAGTGATTTATTGCTGTGATAAGGCCTGCTACCGTAAGAAGGTCAAAAGTTTTGGTTCTGTCACATTTTTGGTCCGATTTATCGATATAACTTGTTTGTCAAAACATTACGTTGTATCAGTTTCGGTAAAAATTTTAGAATCTTTAGCCAGAGCCATCTGCATATTCTAATATAAAAATATCTTGTTAAATGCTATTAATTAAGGCTTAGTATCTGTAATTGTGTACAGAAAGTTTGAATGTTAGTAATATTTGCTCTTATTATATCCAAAATTTGACAGTTTCAAGCGCACACTCGGTTAATAACTACAACTTTTTTAGAAAAACCCAATGTTAATTCTATAACTAAAACTGGGTAGCAAATTAGTTTTAGCGAGAATAAGTTTTATTTATTTACTAGAGTGTCTACAACAACGAAAAAAACCAGAGCAGCAAATCCAACAACAAATTGAACTCATGTGATCAAACTAAAAAACGAGCTGGTGCTGTGAAAATCTGCATAGTGTAATCATCAATATGTGACTGATGAAGATATACCTAAATGGGAAGGATAATGTGATGAACGTTGTAATGTCGTCGGATCTATTCCAAGTTGTCTTAAAACACTTTCTATTGGAACATTATCTAAAAATATAAGTAGATTGGTGAACATTTTTCAGTTATGAATCCACCACGAAGGGTACTTACCTGGCACATGATAAACAGAACTTTGCCCCGGTAAACTTGTGGCCATTGGAAATGTTGAGGTTCCCCCACGATAGGCACCAAGACTGCTGGAAAGAGCATTTTGATTATTGACAACGCACGTCATTGGTATAGCATAACTTGATGATGGCAACGTATGTTGAGCACCACCTTGTAATACGATAACGTCCGACTGTGGGTGATGTGCTGTGTTGTAACCAGTTGTAGGTTGCATTGTAGAATATGGACTATAGGAAAAAAGGGATGATGGTGACAACTAAAATATTTAAAACCATTTAGTGTTATAATGGTCCGCGATATAATGTCTAACATACTGAAGATGATCCAGCTGTTTGATATTGATGAGCACCAAGCCCTGAGAGAATGTGATTTATGTCTGTATGACCTACATGGTGTGGAGCTGATTGAGTGGGCGGTGTATTAGTTATAACTTCTTTGACGACTCGTACATTTGGCTGGCCGTGTTGAATAATGATTGGCGGTGTCGCTCGTGGTGGATTCGAAGGAGGTAAACGTTCGTAGAGAATTTTTCGTTGACGCGGAGGTAATGGGAGCCATCGTTCGATGATAACGTCTTGAGGTTTTGGTGGTAACGGTGGATATTGTTCGACGATGAGTTGTCGCGGTGGTTTTTGAAGTGGTGGAATTATTTTATCAATAACAGTAGTCCCCTCAGGAGGTGGAAGTACTGGTGGACGCTAATGCGAGAGAGAATGTTCATTTGAAACTCTTTTGCAACGTGTACTTTAGAAATTTCATTTTTCTGCCCATTCATTGACTTACCTCTCGAATAACCACTGGCGGTGGTGTAGGAGGAGGAGGTGGTGCCCGTCGTAAGACAATAAGATGACATTCGCAAAGGATCTAAAAAAAGGAAGACTGTTTTTTTCGATTATGAAATCGTTTAATCACGATTAGCATTCTTTCTGTAAGGACTTGTTATCTAAAGAAAATTTTTGCTTTTCAAAGTGTTTCTTCTTAGTTTTAGCTGCTTCTGTGTTATTTTATTGTTTGTTGCGCTTATTTTCATACACATACGTCTTTTGTGTAAGGTGTCAAGGCGGATCGGGTGCTGGAGGAGGCGCTTGTTTTTCTCGAACAATAATTGTCCCACTCACAGGTGGTGTCGGTGGTTGAAGATAACGAACGAATACTCGCTGTTTATAGACAACATCTTCAGCTGGTGGTCGTTGCACTACTTTTGTATTTGGATCACGACGCAGTGCTTCAATATCTACATCCATTTGTTGGTGATTGCCAGAATTAAGAAAGTGTGTACTATCATAATTCATTGGCGATGAAGTAAACCGTGTTGGACTATTCGACGTTATGCCGCCATAGTTTGCTTGCGGATGAGACAGTAATGGGGGTAGTATAGTAGGAGGAGGCGGTGAACTTCCGTAAGAGGTCTGATGGAATGACGCTGGCGGATTACTCGAGTTTGATGTTTGAAAGTGAGAAGATGGTGAACCTCCGTAAGAGGTCTGATGGAATGACGTTGGCGGATTACCCGAGTTTGATGTTTGAAAATGCGGAGATGGTGAGTGTTGTGGTGCATCAAGATGATGATCCCCACTATGTATGGGAGAAGAATCGGGCTGATGAGTATAGTTAGTCGCCTCACCACTAGTTGTAGCTGGATGTGGAGCTGAACTCGAATGGGATTGATCACCTAACAGATGACCATGTCCGGCTGTGTGTAGCCAATCAAGCATGTGGGGATCATTGGAAACGTCTTGTAGCGGCATAGTACGCGAGATTGATTAAGATTAACTGAACAATTCCGGGAATCGATTACGATGTCATTCCACTTGTCCAAGGTTTAGCATGAACCGTTCAAATAGACTACAAAAATAGAGATGAAAAGTAAAGCTAAATGCTATAAAGAATTGATAATTGAAAATTCGTTTTCATCGGAAAACCAATTAGTGTCAACAAATAATCGAAGCAGTAGTAATAATTTGTCTAGTAAGATTTTTTCATATTATTCACTATCGAATATAGCAGTGGTAGGATGCTTTGTATGATATGTATTCTTTTAAGTATGTGGATGCTGGTAGTTCACCTGTGTGTCTATTCATGGGTATTTTTTTTTACTCATAACCGTATTTGAAATATCTGTGGTTTTATGCTCTTTGTTCCTTTCTTTCTCTCTCCTTTCTCTCTCTCACACACAAAATAAATGCATACCCTCCGATTCATTTTATCTTTTTTTCTTTGTGACTTTCTGTTACTAAATCAGATCGATGCACATTTACCTATTTTTCAAGTATCTTGACCGTTTTCTTTGAAAAATTTATCTAAAAACGGCAAAAGTATTAAACAATGTCGTTTGTATTTCTATTATGATTTCATATTCAGCTGCTCCAAAAAAATGGATGTATATTTGTCTTTTTTAATTAGTTTGAATAAAATAGTTTGTATCCAAGGCTTTATGCATTGATGCACAACAAATGCTAGGTTGCAAAAAAAACGACAATATTACTCTTGAGCAACTTTATTGTCATTGCTAAACACATGTATATATATGTACAGGTTTTTTTTAAATGATCGATTGTTGTGTCAACTGTATGAGCTTTATATAATATTTATAATGGTGGTTTAATCATCACTAATCACATATCGGAGCCGCAGAGGAAAGTTCAGAAATACAAGTACTTCTTATTTATAAAGAGAACAAACAAGAAGTATATTAGTGTATTATACAATGGAAAAAACTTTTTTTTACAATTTATAGTTTATTCAATTCAAGTGAATAAAGCATCCAATCTGCATGTGCATCCTTCATGCATATGAGCTAATAATTTTGTTAAATGTCTGTCCATAGGCTTGCCATTTGAAAAACATTTACTTTCCATTTACTGTGCTCATGCAATCGCTTCTGCAGTAGTAAACGGAAAATATACTGTGTATTCACTAATTATTCATTCTCCGTACCATGTACTTGAATTTGTGACATTCACTTCAATGAAGTGAATAATTTACATGTCATTTGCTTGCTATTTATATGCATTTCATTCTAATGAATGATGAGTAAATGGAAAACAGGAGGAAAACAAAGAAAAAACGGCTCTGTACTTCGTCGTCATCCATCAACGTGTAGCAAACAGGAAAATGATGGATGAAACGTGACTTTTCAGTCGAACAATAAAGTAAAGCAGGAAAATAACGGTGCCCGTTTGTGTATATATTTATTTTGCTCGATTCAATATATATATACAATGGCACACTAAACTACGGTGTCATACTTCGGTTTTTTCCATTTTAAATCAAAATTATTTTTTTCCATTGATATGGAATGCAAGTATTATAGGAGTGTTAGTAGAATGCTTCTAGAGCAACATGTAATAGTTGATAGTGGTATTTCAAAGATCAAATTAACCTTTTTGCGATCGGAGATTCTTATCATCGGCAGTTTGCAATCTTTGTTTCTTCTTATGACTGCTGATATCTCTAGTTTCCCTCAATTTTAGACTCTCTCAAGAGCAGACTGTCTGTTCGTGTATTCTGTTTTCTTCCCTTATTCTACCCCATAAGATCTTATAAAAACCCTATAAGATCCTATGTAGGATTGATTGATTTAGGTATGACGTTTTTGTAACTACAGTGGAAATACACTAAATTATGCATTTTTTATATAACTGGTATGAGCCTAAACGCGGTATTTTAGTGCATAGCCCATTTATTTCAACTGTATAATATATTAGTCACTAGTAAATAGCACAAATACATCAGGCAAGTAAGTGAGAAGCCATTCACGTGTAGTGAATACTCTTAAATAAAGTATACATATCTTCTTTGCAGTAAATAATCGACATACCTTGACTGGGGTCAATCTGATCGCTTCAAAGATTACGAAACCATTAACGCATAACGAATGTCTTATATCTTTCCAACCATATTAATCGTGACGACTTTTATTTACAAATTTTAAACAAAAATACTGCTAATTCCGTCCTTTAAAAGGGATTTTACTAAGAGGTTGCAAAATTCTTGTGAAATGAAGAAAATACCGAAAACCGCTGAACCAACTATTTCAGATCAATAAGATCTAGGAAAAATTCTTTTCGGGAGTCCTACTTTTCGTAATGATCCTTGATATTTTCCAAAAACGAATATTTGATTGAGAAAAATTCAACATTAGAGCTTTATTCAATAAAATTTAGTTTTTCGTTTTGTTAAAGAGATAATCTTTCTTGAGAATCCTACTTTTGCTAGGCTTAAGGGCCTCTCTAAGAAATTATCTCCAACATCGTACATCCGATTTTGATGAAACTTTTCATAAATGTTAGACACAATGAGTTATGGGAATGAAAATTTCGTGCGTCTCCAAGACTTACCATTTAGGAGTTTTCGAGAGAACAAGGTTCTAAAAGGACTCTGAAGTTTTTCTAAGGATTTTTTAATATACATCAAGCTAGAGAGTTCGGGTTTGTTTTATTTTAAATTAGACACCTAACTAAACGGGCTGACTTGCGCTGATTTTCAATTAAGCCTTTGTTCATTTTCTAGAGATCGCACTGAATTGAACGGGAGCATTTGAAAATGGTATTATTCAATAATGATTAACACGAAAGATTGATTGAAGAAAACGATTAAACATGCAATACGAAAAGAAACTAGTAATATTTCAAAGCTAAAAGAAAAATTGATGATCTAACCACTGAAGCGACTCCTGCAAGACGCAACAATATCCAAGTTGACAACAATAACGATGATTACAGTTCAAATGAAGGTGTGAATGACAAACATAGTTGACGATTTTAAAAGCACACATAATACACGCATTTTTATTCTGACGACTATAATCGTATCTTCCGTCATATATCCATAAATTTTTCAACAAAAATTCAATCATTTCATCTTTAAAAATAACAGCGTTGATGGAAAATGCGAATTTGACATAGTAAATTATTTTCAATCAACATAAAACAATCAGATAACATTTTGCGACACAAATGAGAGGTTGAGATCACGAAAAAGAGAGGACAGAATAGTGAACAAAATTTAAACAATATCACCTCAAACTGTTATAAATCAAGTTTTTCATCTTTTCGACTCCGATATATCTACTTTATATTCTTTTGAAATACTTAGTCGATAAAACATAGAAGTTCTGCAGTGAAGTTTTGACATTGCTTTTAATTTTCTAGAGTTGGGTTTTAACCACACAACATGATCATACCTTCCGAGTCTATTTTAATGTGTCCTTCTGAAAAACCGAAAGTAGTAAAGTCAAAAAGAGAATATAGTTTGGAAAGATCTGAAATTTTGTATACATTTCATATTGTCCTATTAAGAGCCATTTTCTCGTACTACCATGCAGGTGATGATTGTTCGCTTAACTGCAAGTTAAGGATCTTATGGTCTATAATGGCTGTCACACTTCTCGACTACTGCACATTTTTCATGACAGCAGATTTCGGGCGATGCCATTTTTTGAATGTCTTTCCCATAACGATCTAACGCAAACCTATTAGTTCTATGAAGTATCGTAAATTTTTTTCTTATGAATCAATAAATCAATCAGTTTATTTTAACCCTTTACCCCCCTTGATCACTGGAGTGACCATTTGTAGATCGATTGCAAAAAATTAAGGAAGCACGGAATTCAAAAACTTTAAAAACATTTTTTGTAGTGAACTTCATGAGCTATCGATAGGTAAAGAGACTATTTCGCTTCATAGCTTTGTCTCCGAAATATGAACCTTACAAAATCGATAATTTTGAAAACATCTAAAAAACTCACTTTTTTAAAACAAAATTTTCTCTACGTACAGGCAATAGAGATTTCGGGGGCGTGTTCTGTAATTTATATCAACGAAAATGTCTATTTGTGAGTTGGTCGTGTTCCGAAAGTTTCACAATAGCTTGGCGAATAAGAGACAGTAAGGTACAAGATGGATCCTGGGGCCACCATTGAGGGGGCAGCATCATACCAAATAGCTACGACACCAACCTTTAAAAAAATAAAAACGTCACTTTATACTGCACGTAATAAAAGTTATCCTTCAATACCGAAGTCAGTAAATGATGTAAAAATTGAAGGTTTCATGATCGAAGTATGAAACTGATTGGTATTAAAAAATTCTAAATTTAATTTTTTGTACATAATCACGTAATTAGTATGAATAAATCAATTAAGAAAAAAGTAGACGAAACAAGAACTATAGATTTCTATATTTTTAGAAAAGTCGGTGAAACGAGAGTACACCGTTACAGTTAACATTAACATTATTGGTACAAAACTAATTCGCTAGATGCTCCTCTGTTTTAACGAAAATGTGGCACAGCTATATGATAGAGAAAAACGGGCAAAACTTTATTAATTCAATGCAAACAAGCGCACAGATAAACAATTATTCTTGTCATTTCCTTTTGCTATATTCTGCATTATTCTTTGAATTATATTTCATTGCAAAATTCAAACAAACAACAAGTCATATTCATCTACTTGATCCTATTTGATATCTTGACCAAAAAAGTGTATAGTCGCAATGTAAGGAAGATATTGCAGATGGAAGATTCGACGTTTTTTACTAGCAATAGAATCGATTATCAATGTAGTTATTTATGACAAGAAGATGGTGATAGATCCGAGATCAACAACAGAACCGAATGTGTTAGAAAAGCGTAGAAAGTTATGTTTTATAATTTAAACTTAAATTCAACTGTTTTATTGAATTGGAAATTACTTGTTGAAACAAATCTAAATGCATCCATCGTTTTCAGTTCTATCATTTTATTGCTCAGAATTGCTTATATCGTAGTCCATCTACTTCATCGCTCCAACTTTTCAAAAGTTATCATACACGAAATTCGTATGATGATAAATACTTTTTGGAACATTTTCTGTGGGGCGGTAAGTTAGATGTTCATAAATATGATGGAAAAATGTATATTTTATAAGCGGGTTATGAGACGTGATTAAATCTGTACCAGATATTTCTGACACGACATTTCCGTGAATCGACACTATCGCGAACAAGACTCCGACTCTTCTGCAAATTTTTCTTAGTACACATTTGGATATTTTTGGCAGTGTGTCGTGGGAGGCGCGTGTGTATGCAGTGTGAAAGTGAGTTCGAAAAGTAGTTTCACACAAAACATATTTTCATAATGCGAAACTGTATAGCTGTAACTCAGTATCACATAATGACTATTCACCACATAACTTCACTCAGGTTTCAGAACACAATATACAAAATATAAAACCAGACTCAGTTCTTCTTCTTTCCCAATAAACAAGTTTTCGCAGAAATGTCGGTGTATCAGATGTTTTCTTTAGATCTCTAGAAGATTATAAAACATATCAAGATGTAGAAAAGATAAAAATTTATCTAATGCAGTGTAGATAATATCATCGAAGGATAGATTAGTGCATGATCAGCTTTTTATTATCACAAGTATCAGATTCTTTGATGATCGAATGATTAGTACTGAAAAATTGAATTAGACTAGCTACATTTATGGTTCCCGGGTTGTGGTGTAAGTTTATAAAATATTAGATAGAGTATTTGATTTTAAAATGTCTTAAATAGAAATGTGATGACTGTAACTATTCGTACTGTGTCTAAAAATAGCAGTAATTAAATTAGTCAGCAAAGAATTATCCACAGACTTCGAGGATTCCAACTAGTACAAAAGTGATTGATAGAGAGAGAGAGAAAGAATAAACACTATAGTCTAAATTCTGTTTATTAATAAACAACTAAAGCAGTAAGCCGTACTGAACAAACAAATAAACACTAAAGAAGTGCATTTTAAAGTTACTGATAACGATAGGATGCACGCAATGTTCGTAAATGTCAATATAACTCATACGTTGAGTGTTTTATGTCATTTTCATATTCTATGTTTGCTGTAAGCATAGAATTTTGTACATTTAATAAAGCACACTATTGTACCTGGAAATAATCATTTGACCTTTTGTCACTTTAAATAAGAACTTGAAAAGCATTATCAGTCATCTAAGTAATATCAATAGACAAATAGATCATCATGTGTTTAAAATGTTTCCTGGTTACCAGCATATATGTTTCCATATTTTCTAGCAGATTTGTGTTGTTCTTTTTTCCACATATGAATTCCAAAATTCAAAAGTTCACATATGTATTTCTGAACATCACAATCTTTGCACTTACGATATTGAATGTCTGCTATTTGTTGTTGGAGAAAAAAGCTCGGAACTCGGTAATTCACAGGAAGTTTTATCTTTTCTACAAGCAAAGTTGTTCATAGTAATTAATCTTTATTATACAGTTATAGGAGAGACCGAATTAGAATTTAAATCTAACTGACATTTTGTACAATATTTTGATGATCTATCTGCGAAATTTAATCTGGCGTACTATTCATAGGACAATGCAGTTGGTTGCAACTTGAATAACTTCTCAACGGAAGTAGCTAGAGACGTGTGGTTTGCGTTGTTAGAAAGAGAAAAGATAACTTTATCAGGAAATGTAATATTCAAGCAGGTTGCACCGGCTTCTGGTGCCACCTATCGGTGAAACTTCTTTAAGTGGGCTTAGCGCCGAAAGTTCTTATAGCATGGAATTATCGTATGGCATGAGTTTGATAGAGCAAACATTTCTCTACAACCCTACACAATCAGAAAATTTATTAAACTTCAAGTCTGGCCAGGGAAGGCCAAAAACCAAAACCTCTAA
>CAJNOQ010000345.1:0-54077 GCA_905250885.1 Didymodactylos carnosus | reverse complement strand
ATTTTCATCAAAAACAAAAAAATCAGGTTTAAGAAAAATAAACAAAGTGAAAAAAATTGTGTCTAATTCAACAGTAAAAATTCTTTTATCAGAAACTACAATTCGAGAACCGAAAGCTTTGTTGGGACATATACTCCGAAGTCCCTCCACGAACTGGTGAATAAAACCGGATGGAGCCCCCCTTAAAGTAAAGTCACAGATATGAACCATCAAATTGTTCGCTTCCTGTCCATATGTCAAGCCCATGTTTCAATTTATACGTTGCACTATTCGAAAGTCTACCTACTAGTTCCACTTGTTTCATTCGTAGAATTTTATTCGATTGTTTCACTACGGGTGTCATTGACGTTGTTGATCTGTAGTTTTGATTAAACAAATCTATTGCAGTTTTTCGGTTTGACTTTTCTTGTGAATAAAGTACATCATTCATTTTCAATTTCATACATGTCATTGAGGAAATGCACTGGCAAAACAGCAAAACGATGTTTTGTTTGTTATTCAGTAAGAGAAAGGTGAAAGTAATGATTGTGTAGTAATGACTACTGAGATGCTAGAGGATTTTCTCTTTCGAGCTGTCACAATCAACAATGTCTCACTATGGTACTTACATTAATATCGAACATGGATTGGTCACTTTGTTGACGCAACATGTCGGTATTTCTGTTTAGTTTCAATGACGCGTTTCGAAATGTATGATCACTATTATTAGAAATAGCACCAAATATATCCGACATATTTTCTTGTGCATTTATAATCGTCAACGATTTACTCTTAGTCAAATTAATAGCAGAAACCGGTTGTTTTGACTTATTATTTGTGTCTATCGAGTGAGAATTATTGTTGACATCATTGATCATGACGTCTAAATAATTTTGAGATTGATTTAACAATAGATGTGACGACTGATTTTTATTTCGTGTCATCTGTCGTTTTTCAATTATTTTTACTGTTGAATTAGACACAATTTTTTTCACTTTGTTTATTTTTCTTAAACCTGATTTTTTTGTTTTTGATGAAAATCGATTTTGAATATCTACTTCCGATTTAGCATTTTTGAATTTGATATATGAATCAATGGCTTTTTTAGAAAAAAAATCTCGTTGATTTTTTATCTTTTTAGGCATTGATATATGACTAGATTTCAACATTAATGGGGCTTGTGTCGATGACTGAACATTTTTCGATAAATGTTTTGGTTTAATAAATACTTTTCTTGATTTTGGTTTGTCGGTTGTTAATAATGGTTGATCTTGCATCATTTCCTTTGCAAGACATTTATCTTTATTCGTGATAGTGTCAATTGATTTTCTTATTTTCAATTGCGGTTCTGTATTTATTTGTGTCACAGTGGAATCAATACTGGTATCACTTGTTTCAGTTGTTGGTGTAATATTCGTTAATAATGGATGATTCTGAAAACAAGTTTTCCACTTTGACAAGATGAAAAGATAAGATTGTTTTTAGAGAAAAAAAAATAGATTTTACTACATTTTCTTTATACGTACTGTTGGCAATGTATCATTGGAAAAATCATCTAAATTTTTTAGCAGTGGTTTTGGTGACGTTGTTGAACGTTTGGAAGGTGTAACTTTTGGTGATAAGACTTTAATTGATCGTGGTGATGGTTGTGGATATGAGTTATATAGGTAATTCATATTCATGCAGAGTACATCTTTTAATTTTGGATTATGATTATAATGGTTAAAAATCATTTGTTCATTAATATCTTGTATTGGTATTCCATGATGTTCTCGAATAATTTGTGAATAAAAATTCATTCGATTTGTACATGGTTGTGTAACGAAAAATTTTATAGGATGAAAATAGTGTCGATTAAATATCTTTTTTATAGACAATTGTTTTTGTTTTGTTAAACAATTAAATTGTTTATTACACATATTAATCTCTTTTTTAATTTGATTTGAACGTTTTCTTAATGATAAATCTTTACGTACTTGATGTCCAATTTTACTTAATAATATTTCAATAATTGAATTGATTTGTTGAATATGTTTAAGAATATCAATAAAAATAGGTATTAAAATATAAAGTATTTCTAGTTTTTGTCGACGAACATAACATAAAATTTGTTTAAGAATTAAATCAAAATTTGAATCTAAACATAATAAATGTTTAGATATATCTTCAAATAGAATATAATCAATTTTATCTAACAAATGTTTACGTTCAACTAAATGATAACAATAAGTTTTTAGAGCATGATGAAAATTGCATGCATCATTATAGATTACACGACGAATCAATATACATTTCGAAGTATTTGTTAAAAGTATAATTTTTAAATATCGTAGAACATTTTTTGTAATAGTGCATAATCGTCGAATGTATGTACGAAATGTAATCATTTCAATTTGAAATGTATCAGAATTCAATAAGGATTTACATTCAATTGTTTTCAACATTTCTTTGTCCATGAGTTGAAGACGTTCTTTGTATAATTTTGTTAGAATACGTTGATGTAAAAATGGTATGAGAAAACCAATTAATTTCAATGACATGCGAATATGTGATGTTAATAACTCGTTTAACCATCGATCACATAATGGATATATCCATAATTGACAGGTTGATCTCCAATTAGCCATGATTTTTGGATTACAATCGTTCTAGTTTAGTAAAATGAGATAATTGTTGATATTGGAACAAAAAAAGTAGAGAGATGATGCTAAGAATTACTTTTAGTAACCTTAGAAACTCTTATCATCATTTTTTATCAATTAAATGAGGCTAAGTTGTTCAAATTCGAATTATGACGACGTTTACTTTATATAAATAGGACATTTTCATCGTGATGATTGATGATTATTATTGATGTTAAACAAAAATAAATATCATTACCGGTGCAGGATGCAAACAACTGTCAGGTTCATTTTTACTATAGTTGACAAAATTTTGACATGATCATTCATATCGAGAAAGTCATCAATTATAGCTCTAGCGGTCCTTGTCACCATTTATCATCCATTACAACTTATCTTTTCTTGTTTTCTTTTCAAACTAAATGGGTATAATGTAGGTATGCATCCCACCATAGCATGTTCCGCACAGATTGATAATGGTAACCTAGTTTGATACTCCGTTGAGAAAATCTTTCGTTTTCGTTGTGGCAGGAAACTGGCTGGTCAGAAATCTAGCCTAACGTACAGTTCTTTTTTACAATCGCCTGAGTTCCCCATATACACGCACTAACCATACTCTACCTTTCGGACAACCTTCAGAAAAGACTAATTGAAAGTATTGTACGCCAAAACACACTGTCGAACAGGTCATCTACTTTGACATAAGTAACTTAACTTTTCCAACATTGCTACACAACTTCTTATTGTTATACTACACAACTTTTCTTTGTGCATGGCTTATCCACATAAAAGTCCACCTTTGAGTAAGGTAATCATGCTTTTGTAAACGTCACAGTTCTCCCTTCATTCGAGCAACATATAGAGTTGGAGAAAGTCTTACTTTGTAGTCTGAATATTTCTCTTTGAAAACGACCCAGAAAAGTCTAGCAACTAGCTCTTTACAAAGATAAAATGTTTCTGGAAAAGACACATTGAAAAATACTTTGTTTCTACGTATTATAAGTTTCTATTTATCGTATTGCTAGACTTTGTTTGATTGTTATCTTAAAAATATTGAGGTTACAAAATAATATGTTCTCCAACTCTGCAGGTTACTTGAATGAACAGCTATAATTCTCACAATAACTTGACTGACTTTCGTTGACTGTCAGACTGTAAACATACTGTTCTCAAAACCTGTACATTTCTCGATCGATTACAGTCTTTCATATTGTTTATTTTTATGTGAATATAAATATAATTTAATTTGTCAGAAAAATATGTGAAATAATTAAACAGAGATAATATGTCATCTAATATTTATGAAAAGTCATAATTAACCATTTTACTAGACGAGTTTCAGATATCTTTCTGATTTTTATCTTTTGAATCTGGTCCCATCAAGTATAGTAGAAAACTATTCTTCCCAACATCAACAGTTAGTTTAAATTCGAGATGGCATTCAGGCAATACTCCGTCTATCATAGAACTTTCATCTTAAATTATATATATTTTAGAATTTGAGTGTTTTCATGTGTCAAAAAAGAAGAATACACTGTTTAAAAAAAAAAAGAAGAACAAAACATGTGCAAAAAGTGACAAAAAATCGAAACAAAATGGCTTAATTTAATTTATGATTTGTAGAGTACAGAAGATTTCTTGTTTAAGTTATTATGGACAATAAAAAATAGATTTGAAATAGATGTATTGTGTTACTATCATTTATCAACAAGACATATATGTAGAAAATTATCTGGATAACTAAAATATTCACTTAACCATTGTACAGGCGTTTGTAATGATGGTTGTGTACCGTGTATAATAATGCGAAATTGTTCAATTCGTGTATTTATTAAATTCAATTCATTATTAACATCACATGCAGCTTCGTTGATTAATGCAAATTGAACTAAATCCCCGAGTGTTAACATTGAGTTGGTATTTGTATCAAAAGGTGAAAATAATTTTTGTATAAATGGTTTATCTAGACGATAGAGTCGAAATGGTATATAACGAAAATATTGTAAATTTTCTGTATAGGACATTAATTTTGCGTTTATATTCCAAAATTGATCATATTTATCTTGTGCTAATGAATTCCATAATTGTTTATGATCCCGTTTTTGCATATCACCAATAATTTTACCTTTATGTTTTAGAGAATCAGCTTCTTTCAACGTAGACATATAATGTGCTTCAATGGATTCTTTATCGGGAAAACGAATGAGTTCTGTTTCAGGAAATTTTGTAAAATGAACAGTAATTTGCCATGGTAACGACGAACTTGTTGACGATGTTAATGTTAAATCATTTGTATATAAATCATACAAGACACCAATTGGATAATGCCATTTTAATGGAATACCTTCAAATTCTAGCCATATATTATTTAGATTAATGTTTGACGACGATGTCGAATTATTTGAATTTGAACTATCGACTTTATAGTATGTTGAAAAATAACGCGATATTTTATCTAATATAAACGGAAAATATATATGACGTGATAACATTAAATAGAGAGGCTCTGGTAATTCACTACGATTGACTTTTGTCATATCTTCTTCCGATAATATGAAACATATTGGTAAACGTGATGACCATAATTCACGTGTAATATCTTTATCATCACTCATGACTGTCACTTCGATTAACTGTTAAGCATTATCTAAAAGATTTATATTCGTTAGTTAAGTTAAGAATTATTTCGCAAAAGTATGCTGAGTTCTTTGATAATGCTAAATCGCTCGAGTTTCCAGTAATCTTAATAAAAGCAGAAAACATTTTGTCATAAAGCATCTTTTTCTGTTCTCGATTTTAACAACGTCCAAACAAGATCAGTGAGTAATCTGAAAGGTGAAAATGATCTTTCTCTTTGTTTGCAGCATGAAACAGAATTTATCGCATTGTGATAATGGAAAAAAACAAACGATCTAATTCTATCTGTCAAAAATATTTCTTTTACATCTGTTAACTGAATGATGAAACCAATTATTGAGTGACAACAAATGAAAATTAGAACTTTGCCATACAAAATCACGCTTCCATATGACAATAAAGAGTTGATAATACAAAATTGTAATGAATACATAATAAATCATTCAGATTGATCAACTGAAAAACTTCACTAAAACTTTAAAACATATCACAACAAATAATAGACTAAGTGCTATGCATAGAACGTCGACGTCAGTTAGGAGAGAATGATACTATACGTATGCTTTTGATCTCGTAACTAAAGCAAAAGAATGATCATATATATGTTACAGGGAATGTATATATACTCTAGGGGATAGTATGCACATTCCCTGAGAAATCTATACATTCCCTAATAGTGTTTAGGGCATTTGGGGATATTAAAATTTCTCATGGAATATAACGAATCGATAAATTGATAAATGTAGATGACTCATGTTTGAAGCTAAAAGCAAAAAAACAGTAAAATTTAGTAATCTTCTTCTGGATTATGCTCGACCTTGTACTCTTTCTTATTAATGCAATATTTTGAGATGATAAAACGTTATTCTTTCAACTGAAGCTTGAACGTTGCAAAACAATTTGAAATCAACTGCAGTTGATGATATATCATTACCGTTTCGTTCAATTATATAGCTAATGAATCAACAGTTGGCGGACAAGGACTTTTTCGTTGTGACTGTCGTCGTAGTTGTAAACCAATAGGTATAAATGCAAAGAAAGTGATGTTTCATCTAACTCTCGTTGTCATTCATTCATTCAAACCATATAAAAACAAAACTTAACATTTTTTGGCTTCAACTTCAAAAATGAGTTAGTTGTCCACATAATTTATCAATTCGCTATATTCCATGAGAAATTTCAATATCCAAATGCCCTAAACACTATTAGGGAATGTGCATATCTCCTAGAGTATGTATATATTCCCTGTCACATATAGATGATCATTTTTTATATGTTAGTATCTTTATTTGAACGCGTTAAATCATTTTGGTGGCAAAAAAGTGATCAAATAAACGAGAAAAACAGAATATAAGTATAGACATCAGTCCTCCTATGGAAAAGGGCGTTAATTCTCTTAACAGACGGAAAACAATTATACCTCAATAGAAGATCATCCCAGAGACCATGATTTGGCAAGGCATATTAGAAGCCCACTGATCTTCTATTATGGAGGCGGGGGAGTTATATATAATAATATTTAAATAAAATCAATAGCAATCGATTTCCATATGTAATCTTTTTCACATGATAATGATCTTTAAACTCTTCTCAAGCTCTTCATCTAAGAGAACGACAGCACAATGTTCATACGCACACATATACAAGTGAGAAATACTCTTAAAGAGAAGAAGAGTGTCCTTTTATTACCCGAAAACGTTGCTAAACTTGAAATTATCCCATAGTAAACCGGCAGAAGAACACCTAAGTATATTTTTGGTGTCAGTCTTTACCGATGTGGTATGAGATCGTCAATCTTAGTATTCTAACATAATTTTATATGTACCATCTCGGAGAAGTAATAGAGTTATTCATAGTCAATGATTCTTTCGTTTATATTATAAACCTAAAACTTTATAAGACATAACGTTCGTTCATTTATAAATTTTTTTTTGTATTATCAGAATTAAAACAACAACAAAGTATACAAACAAATAGCAATAGTCTAATATAATAAATACATTGCTGTACAAATACAATATATGAAAAAATTTTATGTCATTAAGACACAATGGAAAAAACTTATTAGTTATCAAAAATGTGAAAAACTAGAAAACAAACAATATTGTTCATGTTTACTTATTAATTTCTTTTCTTGCTAAACATATTTTTGTTACAGTAGACATCAAAATTTTGACTTTGACTAGTAAAAAATAATATACAGTTGTACGAGAAAACAACATTCATCGAATAATGACCATAAACATCACTAAATCTTTCATAATGCAAACAAACTCTGTGATAATGTTATTTTTTTGCTCAATCTCCTGTCTTCTGAATGTTATAATCTTGTTTCTAATAGGCTAGAATTTTCTTTTCGAATTTTTTAATGAAACTTCATGTTTCATCATATGCGTAGCCATCTGCATTCTAATCTCTACTGTAACATTTATTTAAAAATCAAGCACCGTCATGAAGATTATGAGTTACTCTGCACACACACAAAAAAAGAAAAAAGTAATAGAATGTGCACAGTTTATTCCCAAGTCTTTTAGAGCAAAATATGTCCCTCTATCAGTCAACCCCAAAATATTCTACGTTAGCCGGCTAAACAATAATTTAAATACAAAAAAAATATTTTTCATTAAAAAAAAAAAATACAACATTCTTAATAAAGTTCTCGATACATAAAAGATAATCAAGCTATGCTTAGCAGTGATACAGTGTCTGTGAGAATATGACAGTTTTTTTCTAATGATTTTCCAAATGAATGAAAAACAAGCATTCTTTACAATACTTCCAGTTTCGAATATTTACTTGCAGCTGAAGAACAAACGATATACGAGAAATTGACTTTCTATGAACTAACGATCTAATTAATGATTTAGCACAAATGAATTGAACCTGAGTAAAGAAATAAAATACACACGCGCACTGTTTTCGTTTATAAAAAATATTGCCTAGAAAAAAAAAGAATAGATAGAAATACCTGAGAGTCTACATTGACTTGTCGCTTTGCACAAAAAAAAGGGCATAAAAATTTTCCTACTAAAAGTCAAAAAAAGAAAGTAGAAATATATAATAAAACAAGGCACAATGATATTTTCTAAGAAACAAAATGTGTCAACGGTGAAATCGGGGTATATTCTGGAGGTAACGATGATGATGATGTTGTTGTAATAGTAGTTTGTTCATATAATGGGGGCTTTTCTATACGCATAACAAGTGGTGTATGTGATTCATGAGGACGTTCATCTAGTTCTTCAGCGAATACAACAGGTATACCTTAAAGAAGAACAGATATTAAGATTAATTAGAAAAGAAAATTCGTAATAAATGATTGAATAAATAAATATTTGTAAATACCTTTGCTAATATACTGTCGTTGATCTTGTTGTGAATTTTGTAGACGATGGTGTTTATGACGATAGTAATGATGATAGAGTTGTTTGTGTGGACCAATTTGATTTTCATTGGATAATAACAATGTTGAAGATGAAGATGAACGTCTTTTACAGCAAAGACAACATCCAATAATAGAACATGCTAATAGTCCAAATATAGTGATAGACAATGGAATTATCGTTAGTGGTAATGATAAATTATTTAATAATGATAGAGTGTTTCTAGATGTTGTTTTATTGGTTATTAACATAGTTGATGTTTTTATTTTTGATGAGAGAATATTAATATTTTTAACTGATAATGGATTAGAATAATCAATTGAATGAAATTTCACTATTGTTGTTGGTATCGTTGTTATAGTGGAAGGGGTAGTGGTATATCTAAATGTACGTACAATTGATATTTCAATAAGTGGTAATTGTAATGATGATAATAACGTTAAACGTCTGGAATAAAATCGATCAATTAATATTTTTAATAATTGGGTTAAATTTGTTTTTGACATTGAATATATATCATAAGAAAAATAAACTTTTATCATTGAACCATTTATTTTGTGTATAGTCAATGTTTGTTCACTAACATTTAGTGCTTGTGATAGTGTACGAATTACTAAATATCGATTATGAATAGATGAATGATATAATGTTGATGACATATTAAATAAGCCTAATAATAAATGATTTGATGGATAATATAATGTTGATGGTAATTGAAAATCAAATTTTAATTGTAATTCAATCATATTCTTATCTAAAAGTAATAAAAAATAAAATATTATCTATTCATTTTTGAATTTTATAAATGTTTATTTACCTAATTCTGATAAAAAGTTTTCGTGTGGTTGAAATAGAATAGAAAATGGGCCAACATAGTCTTCGAATAGCGGTAAACCAAATAGCGTCCCATTCTCAATTGTAAACCAAACTTTCTTTTGTGGACTTATTTTATATAAACTAGCATTTATATTCAATGAACGTTGATAAACCTAAAACAATGGTATGATTAACCATATTTATTGTCATTATTATTTACTTTTATTCAACTAACCTTATTATAAATGGCATTAGCAGTAAAATCCTAAAATAAAAATTGAACGAAAACTAGTTATTTTATCGGTTGTTTAAATGGTAATTGTTTTATTACATACCATTAGTGAATGTTGTATCTGACGATAACGTCTGTTAGAGGTTTTTTTTCCGTTATGACTAGATAATAGATTATCTGGTATTATCTGACGATGATACTTTTTAATAGGAAATATCTGAAAAACATATTATAATAAAACAAATCTTTAGCAGAATTCTGAACTACTGTAAATTATTCCAGTTCAAAGCGGTTGTTCAGATCCAGTGGAGTCAAGGATTATCACTTAATATCCGTCTATTTCAGATTGCAGGATTCAATAATACCTATGGATTGGATTTACGAACTACCGGCAATTAGAATTTCTTAGTTTTAAACGGGAAATTATTCTGTAATATCAGAAATTTTTTATTTAAAACTTTTTTGTTTAATGTATAACCTGAGTTTTACACTTGAAAGCATGTGAGTTAGCTTCGTTTAGCAAAATCTTTGGACATTTCTTGCGCAAGAAATGTTCATAATATTTTTTATTCTTTGAAAAGATTTGTTTTTTGAGGCTAGATTCCTGACACCGGTTTCAAAGTTTTTCTTTTATGTGTTTGTAATAATACAATAAGAATAATGATTTTTCTTTCATTTTCTAATCATTCAAGCGATTCTTACAAACAGATACACATAACGGATATCAATAGAAAATGAGGTAGGAATACTCAAGCGAGAGTGATTGGGTAATTTAGTGAGAATTTATGCGGAAAAATCCAGTGATCTTTTCTAAAATCAAACACGAATCGATCTATTCTGGTGAGAGATTCTAACGGATTATAGTCAAAATCTGATAAACGGAAGTCGTCCGATCCGACTCGATCTTTCCACACCAATTCGACCAAATGCAGAGGAATAAGTCACTTTACTGAACGGAATACATCCAGATTTAATTAGCAATCTAACCAAATCCGACTACATTTTCTCATCAACGAAGGAACTATACAAAACGCAAGACTAATTTCTTCCATTTCAGTTTGTATAGAGTAGTACATGAAAACGCTTTTCTGTCTGAAATTCGTGTGAAGATATTTAATCACTCATGAATTTGATCGAATCGTTCCAGAAAATAATTGACAGTTCTACTCAAATGTCTGTAGGTATTTAATCAAATAAATCATAATTATTACCTGTTGTTTTATCTTCATCTTCTGCTTGTCATTAAATATAAATTGATTAGTTGATGGTGTACTATCATTGAGATAATATTGTTTACAGTTTGCTGATGAGAATGATGATGATGATGTTCGTTGACAAATAATATTTTTAGAATAACAACAATGTTGATGAAATAGAATTAATAATATTAAAATAAGTGGCAACATTTAATAGTTTATTCTCTATTCTAAACGATTTTTTAAAATAAAATTAAAATACGTGATTTTCTTTTTTCGTATCATCAACCATAACGAATCGAACATCATACTATAATTATTTTGATTATATACTTCTTTTTCTATGATTTCAAATCGAGGCTTCTCATATTGTTAGGTACACTTCGAATGATAAGTATAAATTATCCTCCATTTTGCATTTCTTTTCCTGCTCTATGTATGTACAATACATTGACTTTTTTTTCATATTGTTATGCACGTTCACGTAAAAAGGAGAATAAATGTTACATTTTTATATTATTATTATTGTTGTTATTGTTCTCTTTCTTTCTTTTCTTTCTTTCTTTCGTCTTGATTGTTATCCGTTAGAATATAAGATGGAATAGTTGGAGTTTTTTCGTGCGGACACACATCATGTTTCTAAAAATAAAACATTGAACAACAATAGAACGGTCAAATAAAAAAAGTACAGGTTTGACCGCTATAACACGAAAAAGACATTATACATATTTCTATGAGTTTGGATATGTATATATTGATAAGAGGATATTGAACTATACATATAAAAGCTCTTGTGTTGTTCAAAAATCATTATCAATGTGTAAGACTTTTTTCTTTTCTCCTACTTGTTCTTTCTTTTCTCATCACGATTAATGTCCAACAATGGAACAGAAACAGAACACATATCTCGTTATTTTTTCTTTTTTTTCAAATATCAGAGCTAATATAATAAATGAGAAGAGAAAGAATTTTTATACAAAGTAATTTCATGCATCTCTCTCAAATAATTAAAAAATTCTTATTCTCCTACTGTTCGAACTCAACGAAAAAGAGTCTAATTTGTAAAATAGTCTTGTTTTATAGCAGAAAATTTTTATTTTGTTTATATCATCGCAATTATTGTATTGACGTAACTGGTGTGTATAATGTACATACATCTATAAAAAAAAGAAAAAGAAAAAGAAGAAGTAGTAAGCATTGCTTGTTATCAGAATTAGTCCCTCATTTATACATCTTGAGGAAAATTACTATAATCTATTCTACGTGTGCATTCTTTACGATTTATCATTTGTTTGATGCAAATAATTCTGGATGGCGAGATATTTTTTATCAGGAAGACACTTCTGAATGTAAAGATAACCAAGATCTTTACATTCAGAATTCTATATACTCTTTTCTATAACTAAAACTCAATTACTTATTAAAAATTGTTACTCTCAGTAAAAAAACTACAATTATTAAAGTGTGAAGTTATTTTAATTAAAGAAAACGAACAAAAGTAAGTAAAAAGTTAAAACTTAACTACAAAGAATGACTAAAGAGTTAAAAGTACATATTATGTAAAGAAAGTTAGTATACATTAATAAACAGGCATCGTTCTTTTTTTCATAGAATATAATGTCTCAATCAAGAGGCCATTATCACCTTATTCTTCATCTGAATCAAACAAAATCGATGAACAAATACGAAAACTCTATTATTTCATCATTCTTTCTTTCATTCATGGAACTATGAAATAAAATTTCATGTATTCATATTATCAATAAATAAAAACCGAATGTCTATTACATACAATAATTGAATATAATAGTATTATGTGTGTTACACAATTATAATACAATAGTGTCCAGCTTAATAAATGATAAATTATATATCTATACATTCGCTGCCTTTCTTTTGCTTTTTTCTTTTTGTTTTTGTACATAATAAATCATTAATTGATCAAAATCTTTAGTTTTTTTTTGACAATTCACATTTACGAACGAAAGCATATAATGACATAATAATAATGTTATTTCACATCTATAGTAATTATTTACTTATTTATCTGACATATGTTCGACATTCGATCATATAGTTGAGGTAACCAGTGTATTAGCTAAAATATCAGATAGATAACCTTCTTATCAATGAATATTTATGCGTAAATAAAATAATTGAATTACCAATCCGCACTTTTAACCTGCAAACATTTTTTTTTTAAATTATAATTATAAACTATTTTACGATATTGTGATCTATGATGTGGAACACTATGAAATAAAATAGATTGAACTAACTGAGAATTTTATTAAAATCGCAAAATATGGATATTTACTCTGTTATTGATTTATGATTTATGATTGAGTAAAAGGATATCTATACGTGTTTTCGCTGGACACAAAGTTGAACGTATTTCCGGAAAGAGTGAAATGTGTGTTTCTGATTTTTGAATAAAACTGTAGATAGAAAAACGAACTTCGCTCGTTGAATGTATCATTTATATTTTACTCTTACTCTAGGTATATGGTAAAACGCAAACTGTCTAAAGTAAATAGCATAGGATAGGGAAACACAAAATTCATATTCTACACACCTCTAACCAGAGTCAGTAAATAATAAATGATAAAACAGAAAATATCTACTAGTACATGTGAAGTCAGCTGACTTATCTGTGTAATTACATGTGTAATTTCGACGAGAGAGAGAGAGAGAGAGAGAGAGAGAAGAAGAACAACACTTATTCGAATAGGAATTAACATACACATACATTATTCATATCTACAATCTATCATATGAACGAGAACGATGGTCAGTTCTTTCAGAGAATGAGATATAATGGAGTGATTAATTGAAATCAAGACAAGAAACTAGAGCAGAGAATATGGTGTGTAGAGTCGTTTCAACGTCTATCTTGATAAATTAATATTACGAAGAATACGAATCTGAAACTATCGACATTTTCTACTGTTCAGAAATATTTTTGAGAATATTATAGCCGAAGGAAAACTTTATAATCTAAACAGATGAGAAGAAAAATCTGCTCGAGTAAACGCTACATCCAGACATTAGAAGAATATTCATTTATACCAATCACATCTAGTTCTAAATCGATTTAAACTGTTCCTATTAAATATTCAAAATTTATCCTGTAGAAGTCGACCAAGTACTTTAAGAAGATAAAAATTTTTCTAAATTAGCTTCTACTAACGAGCGTTCTATCATTTCCATTCATCATAAAAAGTCAGATAAAAATTCCCACATAGAAAAATGCAATCAAAAGAAGTATCTTTGGTGATTATAGATTATTCGCTTAAATTAAAAAGTAAAAATGTTACACCTTTGCAATTGTTTCACAAAAAAAGTCAGACTAGAATAAATATTTAAAATGGACAAATAAATATCAAAGATATAAAAAATAACGTTGTTTTTTTTTGAAACATGTTTATGAAAGTAAGGTAACTAGTCTACACAATAAATAAATTTTTAACAAAAAAATCGGAAGAGAAAGATTACGAATTGTCGTCTACAGGAAAAAGGCAATATTACTTTTCATTATGAACAAGATCACCATATTGATTGACATGGCCTGTTCCTTTACGTCCATCACTCGTCGATCTATTTCTCATTAAGCTTTCGTTGTCTGTTAGTAGTGTTCGAGATCTGTTAATATCCACTGAATCTTGAGGTACCATTATAACAACTTTACTTGGATCGTTTTGTGCCAGATATGCTGTTGAATTAGGATCGTTAGGTAAATTTTGTTCTGATTTTCTCGGAGAAATTCCTCTAATGGCTCGTGCGAGATCACTATCTGGAATTCTTTTTAAAATTTTATTTTTACAAGTGGGAGCATACGATATTTTCCCTATGAAATGAGAAACAAAAAAAAAAAGATAACAATTTTAGAACTTTCTACAGAACAAAATCTTGTCTTACCAAGAATATATCCGGTGAGTAATCCAAAGCCGAGTTTTAAATATTTCAATTTTGGTGTTAAAATATTACGTTGAATAGCAAGTTGTGTTCCAAATAATCCAATTAATCCTAATGGAATACTTCGATATAGCAATGATTCTTTTTCACATTCAGCAAGTATTTTTGTTTCATCCGTGGATAATGTTAATCCGGGAAGTTTTGGATGAATAGTTTGATTATCTGATTTCGACATTATTTGTCTGAAAAGTAAACAAAATAAACAGAGAAAAATTACAAAGTTAAAATCAGAGATTAAATCTGATTAAATTCACGAATTCTCTCGTCAATCAAACATCCTGCTGCTTACAAAATGTTAAATTGAAATTTTATGAGAATGTCACTTAGAAACACAAGTGGGGGAGGTGGAATGTTACATTTTTTATCACAGTACTTGTTCCACTCAACAAAAAATAGTTCAATGGACAATTTGTTTTTTATTCTACTTTCTAAATATTAAATGAAAAAAACGTAGTGCTGTAGTCAACGTAAAGAAGACAATTAACTCGACTTCTTTTCAACACAAAAGATATCTATCTGAACAACGCGTGAGTATAGTAAAACTAATACATACTACGTTTGACTTTGAATAGGATAATCATAGAGTACTAGAATTGTAATGATTTTCACTAGACCACTGAGAAGCATAACGTACAGTAACTCTTTAACATTTCTGAAAAAAAAATCTACATGTCGCGTTTAAACACAATAAGAGAAAAGAAAATTTTTCTTGAATACAAATAATAGTTAAACCAAAAAATGAATACTCAAACCATGTAGAAAAGACACAGCGAAGTATATAACAACAAAACAATCACAGTATATTTTTTTTATATAAGACCATAATCAAACATTTCTTTTTAGCCTAAGAATTTTAATCATGGTGTTTTTCGTGACCGTGTACTAATTGGTTCATTTGGCTTTGCGCTTGACAATGAAGGCCCGCTATTTTCACTATTACTTGTTCTCTGTTGTCTTGTTGTTATTTTTTTATTATTTTTTTCTTGTGGTGGTATATCTACTGTATCTTTTGCTCGTCTTCCACGACGTCGAACATCATTTGGTTGTGATTGCGAACGAGAACTGTTTAAGGTTGATGCTGGGGAATATGGAGTTTGTGTTCTTGTTCTTGCTTTACGTTGTGTGGTAGTAACAGATATTTTTTTTGTTCGTCGTTCATCTGTTAAACTGGATAGTTCTGATGTCAATTCATCATTTTTCGATGTTGATGTAGATAAATCTGACTGTTGATCTGGCGATGGAGCGAATGAATCTAATTTGAATTCTGCAACTTCCTTAATATGTTGAGCAGCATCGAGATTATCGAATACACTTTCATCATATAGTGTCTTTAGATGTTCGATCATTTCGTCGAAAGTATAATTCTTTTGTTCATTTAATCGGCTTAATTTAGACCATAATACAAGATAGAAGAAACCTTTGGGCAGTAAATATTCACTCATAGAATTCAAACAAAATAACAGTTCGATTTCATTTTCGATTGTTAGTGGCATCTACGAAGTATAAACGAAAGAGTAAATATCTGCAGCCATAAATTAAAAAGTCTAATAGCAGCTGCATTACTCTTGGTTTATGAATTAAACACGATTCAGATAAACACGGAAGACAGGTTGTAGACCTGAAAAGCTCGTCAGATAAGTCAGTTTAATTTTTCTTGCAGATAAAGATTTTATCAAAAATGATCAAAAAAAGAGGATATCCTTAAAGCGGGAGACTAGAGACACGAATACACAATGTTATTTCAAGTAATGCAGTCATCCGTTCTCGTACAATCTGATGGGCACGTTTCTTATGCATTAAATGATGAACTATCTTTAATTGGGTAAAAGACTTGCCGAATAATATGTCAGTTAACGAAAATCGTTTGCACCGAGAAATTAACCGCAGACTAACGCCATCTTTTTATAATTGTCAGCAGTGCTAACGTTTAACGATATAATAGTTAAAATGGTAATGACAAGGATAACTTCTACGTGTGGACATTGACAATGTCGCCATCATTTTTATTTTAGCCAATCTCGACGTAATTGTCCAGACTTGGGGCTTAATCAGATAAAAAAGATGTTGTTTGTAGTCGACTGTCACGAATGAAAAGCTGCGGAGATTCCGTTCCAGAAAAAGGTACGATTTTGAGAAACTTTCTCTTAATGAATGATCACTATAGTGCATCGCTATGACGTATACTATTGATATCAGATGATGATATTTTCACAAAGGTTCGCTCTAGGAAAGCGATTTTCGAAAGGCGATTTTCCACAATTAATTTTATTTACAAGCACTTTGAGTTACTTGTCAAATACTTGTTCAAGCACTTAAACCCATTGCAGGTAAGTTTACTTGAAAAACTTCAGCCGATTACTTGTTTCATTTATCATTATTTTTCACCTTGTACGTATTCTGCACCATACTCTACTTTTGTTGAGCAGACACGTGCACAGCTACCAAGTTTATTCAGATCATCAGAAACATCTAAATTCATTCGCAACCACTTGTTCGACGGGTATTTGGAGTGTCCGAAATTGTGCTTTCTATGGGTCCCCGCCGAATGCTCGACTCCTAGAAAAATGAGACTTCGAACCCTCGATATAAACGTTCGAGGGGTTATCGATTTCGAGCCCTCGGATTTCAGATAGGTAGCGAGTCCTCGAGAAAAATTTCAAGCCGTTGAACAGAGATGCTCGGAACTTCCGAGCCTTCGTCGTACCCTCGGACGAGGCGAAAGCCCCGAACATCGCACCTTCGGGAGACGAGGGCTCGGCAGTCCCGAACATCTCTGTTCGACGGCTTGAAATTTTTCTCGAGGACTCGCTACCTATCTGAAATCCGAGGGCTCGAAATCGATTACCCCTCGAACGTTTATATCGAGGGTTCGAAGTCTCATTTTTCTAGGAGTCGAGCCCTTTTTCGTGTATCCGCCACACCGCTCGCACGACTTTTGTCATCTGCATGGGTTTATTAAGTTTATACTGATTGATATTGTGACGTTTAAATACGACTGACCAATACAAGCACAAGAGTGATTGATTGACTCGTCCGTGTACTTGACTGACGCGAATTAAATGATGATACTTGTCAAGGCCGTATTTAAACAAGAACTTGAGAAGTAAAAACACTTGTCAAGTACCTCCTGATTCGAGAAGTAATCAAGTACATTCACTAGGGACGTGCATCTATTACATATTAGTTAAATATTTTAAGACATTTTTGTACATTTGCTTTTGCAAATAATGAGCATTAAAGATGGCGAGCAGACAAAAGCGTACGAAATTGCACTTTTGGAATTTTTTTTAATTTTACGTTAAGCGTTGTGAATGGGATTGAACTTGCCATGTTATCTTGTGAACATAAGCGTGCTCATTGAGAACTTTTTGCTTCACATCTGTTCCTCAGTGAAAACTTTTTGTTTCGTTTTCAAAAAGAAAAATATGCTCCCTGATCAACTGTGGCAATTTAATATTAATTAACTAAAGATCTGCATTGAGCCCCTTTTTATGTCCATAAAATTCTCGTCTGAATTCTACTTCACATTCCTGATCAGAATGAGATGAAAATAACATCTTCTGTCTGTGGGAAAAGAATTCACAGAATAGAACACAATTTCTCCGTTATCAGGAAAATATTCTCAGCAAAAGAACATGATTGTTCTGTTTTGGAGAAGAATATTAAGAGAAATATTACTATTTTATTCTAAAAGAAAACAACACACTTCGCCACTCCGGACCATTGTACGGAGTGCTGGAGTTAATTGCAATATTTGCGAAAGCCCTCTGCTCAAAAGCCTACTTTTCCAGAAGTCCATTATGAAAGTAAAAACCAAAGCAGATTGCTATCGCCACTGGAATCAGCATGTCTGAAAACTTCCAGACTCTGAGATTCAGCGAAATCTTCATTCCAGTAGACTGTATCCCAATTTTGCTTGTATTGGAAAGACGCTCATTGAAGCAGCTCCCTACAAAAAAATATCTTATCGGCACTGGTTGTGCACGGTTGCGCACCGGTGCCGAATAATTTTTCTTCTGGGCACCGGTGCGCATCGGTGCCAGAAGGAATGTAAAATCTCGCAACAGTGCCAGAAAGAATGAAAAATCTCGCACCAGTGCCGAAGTTTTGTTTTCAATCACCATTTTGTTTTGTCAGTTTCTGTCTATATTAACGCTATAGTCTACTTCTAATATTTCGAATGTCTTTCTGACTTCATCTTTTCCTTCTTATAAGAGAAGTGCCGAAGCAATGCCGCATGGTTTTGGCATGTCGATGTGGTACTGATCAGTGCCGCACTCTAATACAAAATTCAGCATAAACAGCCATAATAAAGAGCTGATTAAATTGATTAAATAAATTATCAGTGTGGCACCGATTTTTGCCAGTGCGGCACTGATTTTTACCAGTGCGGTACTCTTTCAGCAGAAATATATCGACACTCGTTCGACACTTGCTGGGCACGGGTGCGCCCCGGTGCCAGCCAGTGTCAGTGGCCGATGGCATGCAATGCACACTGGCAGTGCTGCACTGGAATTTTTTTTATAGGGCTACTCTTACACACATAAATTATGTGCACAAACACATTGTTTCTCAAAATACACACTCCATAGTATATAAGTGTGTCCAAAAATGGAGAATGGAAAAAACTGTCAAAAATGGTTTGGAATGGCCCATTCCACTTTTTCCCTCTTGGCTTTTTACATACTAGTGAGCCTTTTTTCTCGTTAAAAACTGCAACTTTTTGAATCTGGTAGAAGTTTGGTTTGATCAGCAGCATTTTTCATTTCATTCAGTCGAAAACCATGAACACTATGTTGTTTCTATCCAGTTTCCAGTCCCGAAACTTCAATCGATCTACTTTCAGACACTGTAGATAAGAACATGAATGTCCTACAATTGTGAGAAAAATTTACGACACAGGTCAGACACAGGACTCTCTACTCTTTTTTCAACATTCAAGAGGCGATGTTCACTTCATGAGAAAATCGTTACAGAAAATGACGACAAAGATGGATAGGAAAAAAAGACAAAGGTGATTACTGGAATGCGGTTTCTGCTTCGCATCGCATTAAAAAGGAGAAAGATGATAGTTCACATTTTAATAAAGATGCAGGACTCATACTTTGTACGAAGTACTGCAACTACGCGCTAGTAGGTATGGGACGAATCGAGCGGTCGTCGCTTGAGCAGAGAAAACAAGAGCGCGCTCGAGTGCATTTTACACGAGCGCACGCGCACTGCATATTATTAAAATTTAGTGAAAGTAAGATTTGACTTGAAGTGTTTCTTGAAGTGTTCTTTAGAAACTCCCAGATAGGACTAGACTGATTTTTTCTCATAGAATGATACTCTAGAGTGTCCTCTTCAAAACGGAAGTCAAGCGAGATCTTGGTTTTCCGTGGTTTGGGTATGGTATCGAATTTTCTTCGAGTCGCAGCACTAGTGACTATTGATAATGTCGGTGACGGGTAGATCATAGGTAATTAACCATGTTGCGTCTTGTGGCAATATTTGTTTTTAGCAAAAGATTTGAGAAACTACTGAAAGCCACGTTTCACGAAAACTAGGGTTTTCCGCTTGTTTTTACATAATTTATATATAATGCACCGAAACTATCTTTGTTTTTTAAAATCGTTGAGGTTTTAAAGTCATTGGAAATACGTGAGAGACACGAGTGAGTTTTACCCGTTTATGCCCAATGATTATTTAAGCAATCATCACTTTTGAGACTTACAGTTACTCAGCAATGGGTACTATAAAATTCAAAATCCTTATTCTTCAGGGATGCTTGATCGAATCTATAATGAAAATTCTTCAACTCTAAGAAAAATTTGAACATAAACGAAAAATTAAGCCCACTGTTCGATAGTAATTATAAAAAGACCCCTATATCTCGGAAAAATGCTATTTCATCGGTTCAACAAGTCTATTCTTCTTTTTCTTTTAAATAATTCATTATTCTCTTGTAAATTAAGTCAATATAGAAAAGAGCAACTGCGTTGATCTTGTTATCGATTATTTATTATATAAATCTTGCCCGTATGTAGAGAGCATGTTGTGCGAAAAGGAAGTATATTTGATCATTAATCAATATCTTATACTTTTGACAGGTGATATTGTAAAAAAAGAAGAAGAGAGGATTGTCTGTCAAACAAAATCATTTCTATCCCTATAATGTATCTGCTCTTTTTTATTACATCACATTTATTTAGTGCATCTGCAGTGGAAGAAGAAAAAAAACCCATGAGTGCTGATATAAAGATATAGACCATATCTATTGCTAATTTAATAAGATGATATTAAATAAAAGCGTCTTTTGTTTTTGTACATAAACATGAAGAATAAGATCGTTGAATCTGATCGGAAGTATGGTGATATTGCTATTGGTTGATTTTATCATTCTCCTAGAAACTACAATAAAACGTTTTTTGTTTTTTTCTATACAAATTAATGTGATAGAGTCAATAACAAATAAATCCACTTTAAAATATCGTTCTACATGTAACAAACAAAATCAAAAAAAGATTTTTTTAATAAGTTGACTGAGTAGAAGGAGGAACTAAAGTTAGATTAGAAGAATTTGTTGTTATCGATGAACCGTTGTGACTATTGTTTTCATAATATAAACTTTGTAAAAATGGTTTTTGATCAAGATGCCAAATATTAGGTGGATAAAAATGATTTTGATTGAGAGTTTTCAAATCTAAATAAAATAGATAAATCACAGAATTCTAATTATTTTTAAATGAGAAAGATTGTATATAATACCTGTCAAATTTGACGATGTTAAAGAATAGGGATCATTTGGATCGAAACGAAATGGTGTCGATGGATAAGAGGTAAAATGTGATTGTGTTGGATAATTTAAAGAGCCATGACATGTTATATTCATTGACTCTGGATGTTGCTGTTGTTGAGATGATGTTGACGGTGAATTTTTTTCATCTCTGGATGTTAACGTTGTTGGTAATGGTTGATGATTGTAGAGTAGATTTAGATCGTAAGAAGACGATCGATTTTCATTTTCATTTTCTGTCAATTGTCCATTGTTAGCTATTGTAGAATATTTATTATTATTTACAAATGAATTTTGATTATAATGTGATGAAGAATGATTTGTCATTCTTGGATAGGAAGAATAGGCCATGGCCATGGCTGCTGCTGCAGCTGCATAAGTGTCATTTGTATTTGTTGTATGACAACGAGATGTTCGATGACCATTCGATATTGAAGGTGGTAATATTGATGATGACGAAGTGGGATAACATGAATCGATTCCAAAATAGCCACTTGATATATCTGACGAATTGTATTCTTGATTTGGTGAGGAGGACGATGCTGAATTTGCTTGAGTTAATAGACCGGGATAAGGCTTTTGTGTTGGTGCTAATTTACGTCGAAAGCCTTGAAATATTGAAAGATTTCAATGTAACTTTCGTATTTCATACGATGATAATTGGTACTTACCACGTGGTCTCCGTCTTAAACAATTGTCATCAAACATATAATCACATTCGGGTGCTATTGTCCAATAATGACCTTTTCCTGCTCGTCCCATAGCTTTTGGTAATTTAATAAAACATTCATTTAAACTTAAATTATGTCGAACAGAATTTTTCCATCCTTGATAGGCTGAACGAAAAAATGGAAAACGTTGTTGTAAAAATTGATATATTTCTGATAGTGTCATTTTTTTTGTTTGTGAATTTTGTATAGCCATTACAATTAATGCAATATAAGAAAGTGGTGGTTTTTCAGCTCGACGATTTGATTTACGATTATTGTTTGTTGTTGAAGTTGTTGAATTTGTATTTGTTTTTTGAGTATCTAATGGTTTCTCATCTAATCCACTTTCATCGTCTCCTTCTTCATCTTGATCATCATTGACATCATTTAATTCATTCGATGTTTGTGAAGATGTTCTTGAATCGTTACAACATTCTTGTTCAACTGTTTTAATTTCATGAGTTTTTGATAAATGTACTGAATTTTTCGAAGATGATATTGATGTATTATAGTTTTTTAATGGTGATAATCGTGTATCAGTAGAATTCATTGATGATAAATAATTAGGATTGCTACAATCTATATGTGATCTTAACGTCATATCATTCATTGATGAACATGTTTTCCAATAGGAACTAGGATCGGAATACGCTGATTGAATATAATCTCTTTGAGATGTACTATGTAGTGGAATGTTTCGAGACATCAAAATATCTTGTTGTTGATAAGAATTGTGAGCATGGACGTGTGAAAAAGGATTTGAAATATCGTTCGATTCTGTTAGATCATCGTTAGTTTTAATTGAAAATGTAACTGGTTTATTCGTTTCAATTTTAATGTTCATTTTTCTCTTATTCGTATCGTCGAGATCTATGAAATAAATAATTAAAAATGAAGTAAGTTTTCTCAAACTATTAGATCATTTGATACCTAAAGTAAATATTTAACTTAAATAGTTTAAAATCTCATCGGATATCTACATTCATTTTACTGTGCTAAACATGGACCATCGATCTCAGAGTAAAAAGAGAACAATGGTCGTTATACTTAAGATTATTTATGAATAAGAAAATATATCTGAAAAATTTTTCGTTTTTTAGTCATCAAAATTAGATCAAAAACTATTTCTGACCAATTTTTTATTTTCATTCTTATCATATAATTGTATTTCTAGAAATAAAATGTATATAAAACTGATTTAATAACAGTTTTTCTTAATAGTATGAGATAGTTAGATTAATATCAAATCAAATTCGAACATTTTAACAAGTACTAGATCTACATTATTCTAATTAAGTAATATATCAAAAGTGCAAGAAATCTTCTGTATTCTAATCTGATCGATCTATCTTTTATATAAATTTATGAGGTCTATAAATCAATTTTTTATTGTATTATTTAATAATAAACTATATGTAATAGTTAATAATATACTTTTAAGATCCTCTATAATAATCATTTATTTATTTACAAGAAATTGTTGATATTATCCCCCTTTTGTTGCCTATTATTATTTTATGTATACACAGTTTTTTTATTAGTCGCTGCAGCTATACATGCAAATAGTACTAAACAACAAAAAAATAAATCACTTGCACGTACCTCTCTCTCTATGTCTACGTTTTGTTTATAATATAAAAAAAAAAAAAAATGTTTTTAAGGAACAATCAATAAAAATTTGTATACATTTTCTACATATCTGTCGTTGTCATTAAAATCTTGTCGTCGTTATTAATATTTATATTTATTTATAACAAAACAATTTTTTTGTTTCTTTTCTTTCATTTTTTATTTTTATTTAAATAAATTGTTTATCCCATTTATCATTTGTTTCCCTTTGTTTTTTTATTAAGAAATATTATTATTTGACATAAATAATTTACGTTATAGAAGACGAAACGACGACTAACTGTGTTTATTCTAAGGCTATTATAGAAATTGAAGAATGAAGGATTTTGAATTTATTTATTTATTTATTTACATCGCTATCGTTTCTCTAATACTAAAAGACGATTGGTCATTATCCTCATCAAATACCAATTACAATTGATGAAACGAAAAGAAAAAAAAAGAGGAGAGAACAAAATAGATTTAATGATGCATTTTTCATTATCAAAGAAGGGAGAAGAATTGTTGGCATCGATATAGGCAGATGAAAAAAAGAAAAGAAAAGAAAAGTAGATAGATAACGGAACGAAATGGGATGAGAGAAACATGACAAGCATGAGAACGGATGCAGAAGAATATATATGATGATGACGATTGGCATTTTGTTTATATTAACAAAACATTTATATACAGCAATACAATTGGATGATGATGAAAAAGAAAAAAAAAAAAAAACAGATACATATTATAGCAGATAATATATATTTTCTTTCTCTCTTCGTCTTGTATTTGACAGATGCACATTTTGATGCAGATAGTATCAGTAAGATATCCAACAGACAGACGTTTAAAAAACAATTAGGAAAGAAAAAGGGATTGATTATTACTTTGTCATGTTCGCTTTCACTTATACCCATTGAATAGCATCTATCGAGAGAGAGAGAGAGAGAGCGGGCGAGAAAGAGAGAAAAGGATATTTGTACTGTCAAAAAACAGTATTGAAGTTCCCTTTTTTTTTTTAACATACTTATTTTAATAAATATCAACATAGTAAAGTTTGAACAAAACATAAATAACTGTTCTGTAAAGAATGCCTAACAGAATTTGTTATTTGATTGTTCTCGTTTTATTGGATAAAAATTGAAATAATATCTTAATTTCATGTAGAACTACGATAGTAAAATTAAAGATAATCTTTGACTTGTCAAAATTTTAAGAAATATTAGTAAAGGACGTTTTTTAAAAAAATATACTTTTATGAACTATAAAATTGTACATAATATAGAATGGGGCACGAATACGTGTGTTTTTTCAACTAATTTTTTTTCTAAGCACATAAAGAATTCCAATGATGTCTCTAAATAAATAAGTTTGATAAATTCATCATTCTCTCAAATACTCAACATTAGTAATGATAGTTGACTGTGTATAAAAATAAAGTAAGTACTAATTCATTTAAATTCAGTCTTAAAAATTGTCGATAAAATCTATAAAAAAACTTGCACTGTTTAATATTAAATATCAAATACATAAAGACTATAATTTACTTTTATACTTGTTATTATACGTATTGACGATTTTTTGTGAAATATCAAATATTCTCTATCATGTTATGTTAGTCATTTTGTTTAAATATATTTTTTCTAATACTATCAATCAGATTAAGATCATCAATTTTTAAATGATATATATAATTCAAATAATTCTAACAAAAAACTTGTTGAAAAATGAAAAACATAGTTTTAATGAATAAAAACATTCTATGAAAACATCTTACACAAACCATTCTACAAATAAACAAAAATTTATTACTCATAAATAAAATATTAGAATATTATGGGATAATTAGAGGCAAATTCTGAAATATTTACAGTATTCTAAGCACAGTTTTATCATTTTTTGCTTAGACAAAGACAATATTATATAATATATAAACATTTTTCAGATATGTGTGATATAAGTTATAAGTCACTAATCAATCTTCTCCATTAATTGTCTATAATTTTCCTATATTACTCGATAAAAAAAAAAAATCGAACCTAAAAGGAAAATATGAGGCGATCTATGTAGCACTATGGATAAAAAAAGGATTAAAAATAGGTCATACTAAAAATATCAAAACATAAGTCGAATACTGTCTTTTTTGCTATTAAATACTATTGATGATATGCAATTCGAAATATCACTGTATAGAATTTCTAATACTTTTTGAAGATAATTTTTTCACTAGTTGAATAGCACATGTTCATCTCTTATAAATTTACCCAACAAGGTTTCTGTTTATTTCTATATTCATAGAGTTATTTGATAATATAAACTAAGGACTGTTTTTTGTTCGAGGGCATTCTGTTTTGTATAACATCCTCTTCTTTTTCATATGTACAATTCATCTTACAAGACCTTTTCTATTTTAATAATTATCACATTTTCTTTTTCCAGATTCCGAACTACTAAGTGTAGCATTTCGAATTCAAAAGTAATGCCGCACATCCGTACATGTCTTTCTATGGCGGCTAGTATCAAACATAGTTTATATATATTGAGTTATGTAGAAAAACAAGAAAAAAAAAAAAAAAGAGTTTTTGTTTTTTCGTCTTTTTTTTTTTTCTTTACTTTTAAGGTGGATATAGATATATCTGATCGCATGAGATTTATTTTATTTGAAATTTGTTGTTATTCAAAATATATATGAAAAAAAACATTTTCCCAAATGACAAGTATCTGTCTTCAGTTGAATTAACATGTTTACTTTCTCTAATAGATATATCTCATCTTTTCTTTTTTGATTCTAGACTCGGTTCAAAAGAGAATATTCGGCAAGATGAAATTTTATCGTCTTCAGTATATTTGAGTATTCGAAGCTGTAGTAGCAGTTCACTCAATTTCTTTAAAGATACACTTCTATTTCCTAAAAAAGACAGAACCATCTGTATAAGATCAGTTTTTGTTTTTGAATTTATGATGATAAAAAAAAGAAAAATCTTTACCTTTTTACACTACAATTGAATCATATTTTAAAAAGTTTTTTATGTCTCACAAAATCAAAAACTAATTATTATAGAGTTCAAATGGTTAAACTATCAAAAGTAAAAAATATGAATTGAATTTTTTGAACAAATTTATACAGACTAGTTACCGCTAGAAAAGAAATATCAATTTCTTCTCCTTTGTCTTACAACTCTGCGGAGTTACATCGTCTGAGAAATTCGCTAAGGGTCACATTGGTCTAATCATCAAAAATGTTAATATATCCTTAAAATAGTTGACTGAATAACTGAATTTCTTAATTAAATTCTCAAGATGTTCAACTCAGTCTGAGAAACCTATTCTTTTTAGTACATGGATTGACATCTTAAACGATCGAAGAGTGATATCGGGAATTGAGTAAAAATCAAAAATCCCTGTCTTTTTCTCCTGATTTGTACTAAGCACAATTAAGATGTCGTAAGTGTATACTTTGATTTAACTAGTTTAAAACATCGATTACCTTATTTCAAGTAGATTTTCGTACTTAACTCATGTTTCGTACTCTATAAAGTCTACTCCCCACTTAACTGCATTGTTACGAAGAAGGAAATACCCAATTTTTTTTTATAATTGACCGTTTAGTAATGTAAAAAGTCTACTAACTCATCAGAGAATTGCTAAATCAACTAGAAAAATTATGTAATATACATTTAAAATGATTTCTGAGTAAACTTGAAATATTTTTTAGTTAAACGAAATAAATTAAGTAAAAATAGAGAAAAACTATTTTAATACAAGAAAAAGTCGTTCGGGTAGTTTATGAAATTGATTCAATTTTGAATACGAAAGAGGAAACAGACTTTAGTTAACATATATTATTAATTTTTTAATACTAATCCAAAACCTTTTCAAAGCCTATTTCTATAACTTTTAGGAGAAGCGTTAAAAATAAAAATCCATCTTCCAGATTTCTTATAAAAATAAAACGTTGTTTTTAAGAGAGTAATTATATTTCTATTGATGGAGCAACATGAATTACCTTTATCATTTGGAAATGGTGAGAACATACGTGCTTTTTTATTATATCAGAAGCAGATTTTTTGCACATGTGATATGTCGTTTGTAATTCGATTTAAGATACTTACCGATGTTTCTATAGCATTTCTGTGATTAACGTATTAGGAAAGAGTGGGAATAAAGGTTTAGATATTTGCTTTTTCTTGTTGATATTTTTAGAATGTCTCATTGTTTTCATACGTAACATATTTTGTGCTAAGAATAATATTTGACTGATATCGAATCATTTTCTCGTGTCGCCATTCATATGCGTGTTCTTTTTATCATAAATTTGTTGTCTAAAGTGTGCACGTTGTTTAGACCCAAAGGTTTTTACTTTAATAGTTATTAAATAAAAGGCAAACATATTTATGGAGTTACTCAAATTACGTATTAAGTAGTGCTTAATGTCGTATAGAATTCCTAGAGTCATAGAACTTCTGTTGTACATTTATACACTAACTACCTAAACGACGGTTTATTGATGCTATATACACATCCATAGTCCACCGATAGTCATTATTGCTTTTTATCTGCCTAAAGCTTTATCATTCCAGTGAACTATGATATACAATTTTAGGTAGAATAATTATAGTAACGTCTATGGTTTGAATAGAATTTAAAAAGATGATTCAATTAATTTTGTTTCACTAGAATGAACATTATAGTTGTCTCTCTACATGTCTAAATGCCGAAGACACAGCATGTTCAGTATCATAGATCATATATGAAAAAGTTCTGTTTTCTTTACTAAAAGGAGAATAATCGTGCAATACCACTAAGAAAAGACAATTCATTAACGCTTCAAATGCCATATGGAAGAGAAAGAAAGCGAAAGAGAGAAAGAGAGAATACCAGACATATACATCATTTGCGCGATTGATATACAAACGTCCTGTACTCTACTCTTCGTTTTCATATATATATATATGTGTGTGTGTGTGTGTGTATGTATGCCTGCCTATCACGATAGTCAATACAGAGGATATTTAAGTCAATCAGTAAGCGTAACGTTAAAAAAACACTTTACTAATCAAATACATAGACAACCACATATAGAGATAACATCATTTCTGAAATAATAATAACAACAACTTCTATCGTCCGTTATTTTTTCTCGACATGATGGACATTACTGATCGAAAAAGTATAATTATTTTTTAAATTATTAAAATCGGCAGGATGCAGTTAACGAACGAATACGAATGAAAAAGTCAAAGTAATATATCGATGATACAACTATTTCAGGCTATACAACTAGGTTTTGTAGTTAACCATTGTTCACAATGGTCCTAAATGGTTCTCGAAGGAAATAGCAAATATTGTAAACAGTTGTAAAAGATAATTTTTGAAATGAAAAAAATATCTTGTACAGTAATCAATAAAGAACATCCTGAAGTCTTTCAATAGTAATGAGTAGTTTTAGAACTGCAAGCGTAGAAGGCGGAACAAAATTACAATTTTGACCTTTGTAATGATAACAGTGTGTAATAATAAGAAATTACAAATGGATACTTTCAAAGCAGGAATTTTTTTCATAGAGATCAATACCGTACCGATAGTAATTCCAACTTTTATTCGAACTTTGAGACCTAACGTAAATTACAATGATATTATTTTTTATTAGATCTAGAAATAATATTTAATATAAAAAACATTCAAAACATAGTGCAAAAGTAAAAACAAAATTAATTTATGAGAAGAAAAAAACATCCATTGGAGTGAGTACATATTGAGAATAGATGGACGGATTTATCATTCAAAATTCTGAGTATTAAACTGACATATTATTTTTCATATAAACGCCGAAATTTGTCTCTATAAATAGTAACTAAATTACCTTCAGAACCACCGAGAAGAAGAAAATAATCATTCGAAGCCATCTACAATTTGTAAAAAGAAAAAAAAGAAATGATGATGGATAATATTCAGAAAAATATTTGAAAGATTATACGTACACAAAGATATTTATCATTCGTTTCCGTTTGAATTTTATTCAAACAATTAATGGGCGATGACAGTTGATTAATTTCAATCGTGTTCGTAGAACATGTGTGCAAAATGCCTTGGCAATGACTAAGCGCATTTATTTCTTGCGCATGGTCCGTCTTAATTTTCTAAAAGAACAAACCATAATATTTGTTTTCATCATTGAAAAAAAAGAGAGAAAGTATAAGTAAAATATCAAAATGCATAGAAAAAAAAATTGAATATCTGCTGTAAATTCATTTGCCGAGAAAACATCATCAAGTGATCAATCGCTTTTTCTTCGAAATATTCTTTATTGTTTGATGATGATCACGAATGGAATATTCGTTTGCCTTCGTACGTTTCCTACTCGAGTAACCCGAAGTACTCTACAATCTGGCAGTCTCCGTATGTGTCCAATTGAAAATGCTTTATAATTCTCTAAATGCACGGTTTCTGTAGTCTCACCGAAAAAGGTCTACGAAAACAAACAAATATTCCATTCGTGATCACCATCAAACAATAAAGAATATTTCGAAGAAAAAGTGATTGATTAATTGGCGATATTTCTCTTGTGAGAACGAAATAAACTACAAACCAACCTCAACAAATTCACAATGATCTCTATTCCAATTGAATACATGAACATAACCATCACTGTCGCCCAAAAACAATAACGAGTCTTTGAAAAATGATGCGCGTCGCGTAATATTTAACTAAAAAATAATAATGACAACTAGAACAGCACTCTATAATTCTACTTTTATCTTACCTGTACATGTTCAATTTTATTCCATGTACGTTGATCGTAAATACATAATACATTTGGTTTATGTAGTAGGAGAAGATAATTATCACTTAATTCTAATGTATGTATATAGCCTTTTGATGATGATACCCGTATATCCTGAATTTTTTCATTCGATACTCGTGTATCATACATCTGTAACTGACCGTCGTATAGACCAGCATATAATTTTGAATTTTCTATTCGATGGCACATTGCAAATGTGTGTCGGAGTCTAGATAATAAAAAAATATCATTATCTGATAGTTCTCATTGAGAGATAATTTTGCATCAAGTATATGTCTATTCATATTGTAATTTATTTTACAAAACAAAAGAAGAAAAAATCGTACTTAATACGAGATATTTCTCGAAGTTCTTCATTCATATCCCATAAACGTATTTCATAATTCGATGATGAACTTGATAATATATTATTATCATGATCTAGTGACCAAATCCATATCTAAAATTGAATAAGATAAAATATCATTCAAGAAATAATAGGTTGTTTTCTACATACCTGTGTTGGATCATGAACACATTTTGTCACATAAGTCGATCCACCTGCTCGATCTGTATCTAACGGCATTGTATCTGAACAAACTAATCGACTCAAATCCCAACAACAAATAGTACTATCGCGACTTCCTACAAAAATAAAATAAAATGAAATATTTTTTTCAAAAAAAAAGAAAGTAAATTACCTGTTACACACGTTTTGCCATCTTCAAGCATTAATACACTGGTTATAGATCCTATATGAGCACCAGATAATGGTAAAGTATTATTATTGTGTTTCCATTCATGACATGTTACTTCAAAATCATGACAAATTTCTGTCCATTCATCTTCTGAATGTTCACGATAGGGTTGTCTTACTTTTTTTTCATAACGATATTTCCACCATGATTGCTGCTGATAAATAAACATTTGTAGATTTTTACATACAAAACTTAATTTTGTAATAATGAAATCAGCATCCAAATAGCCAAATAAATGCAGCCATATTTCAGGTGGAAATGACTGAAATAGTCCACAACGACAAGATGATGTAGTAATTGGTAATTCATTTTCTAACGATAATGGTAATGATTCGCCTTGGCTTTGTTGTTTCTTTTCCTTCTTTTCAATATGTTCATCAGAGGCCATTGTGCAAAGATGAACGTATCTGGAAAATAAATATTGAAATGATTCATAGTAAAACTGCATGTCTATTGGATGTTTTAGAATACATAGAAATATCAAACTAAAACATCACAAATCTGTGACTATTTATGCTTCCCGTTTTACATTGAGCTCTGGAACTAGACAAAAAACTCAAAAGTTGTTCGATTAACATGGACTTACAACTCTTTTTTATTCTAAGTCTTTAACTTTGCGCCAGTCTCTGTCATGTTGCCTAAGTTAATCAAGCCTTTGATTGCAAAAGAAGCATATCATATTTATTTGAAATGAGACTTTATTCTCATTAAACTAGTGTAATCATAAATAATGACAAATAAATACACGACAATAAATTGACCAGGATTTTTAAAAAATTATAAAAATTAAAAATTACTAAATACCAAAATCACTATATATCAGGGCTCGAACCAGGTTTTTACTCAGATATATTGTTTAATTATCTGTCACTTTTCTTTTCATCCTATGTTACTATTATTTGTACATTTTGTTTATTAAAAAATGACCAGACTTCTACAGACTAGGCCAGGGTAGGCCGAGAACAATAGCAGGCAGACAGGCAAGGCCCAGAAAATATATCGACAGGCCCAGACATATCTAAACATTACAGACGTGACGCAGGCAGACCAGGCCTCAAAAGTGTCGGCCTGTTTCGAGCCCTGCTATATATTACAAAACATCACACAGTTTTAGAATCACGAGAATAAAAAGCTATTGTCAATCATATAAAATAAATGTAAAGAATGGTAAGCATAGTTTATTAATGGACATTAATTTGGTACAATTGAAAATTGTCTGTGTTGTGTGTGCTAGTTTTATTACCAAATAATCAAACAGTTTGTAATAGACAAAACAATAATGCAATTTTTTGATGTATCAATTGAAGCAACGATTGTTGGATCAAGTAAATTTGTTTTCATGTTACATTGATAATATAATTATTGAGCAACTTCTATCACAGATGGTCTTCAAGTGTCATAGTCTGTTCTGTGAAAACTCTTACACCTAAAAATGTGTAAAATGAGAACGAAAAAGTTTTGAAATACTAATCAATAGAACTAATAATCCTACCTAATCGTTTTCATCAAGAAAACGTTTTTTTTCTTTTTTGTAAAAATATATGCAACCGCTTCATCTACACTTAACAAAATGAGACATTAATATTTAATAAAATAATTCACAGGAATATTTTATGACTGTTGATATGATAACGTAATAACTGATCAAAAAAATACATTCGTTTCTATAATGAAAAGAAATGATAAAATAAGACAATTTTTGAATGTTGAACAGGTATAGGTTTCTTAAATCAAAATCTACTATTATTGAGTAGAAATTTGAACTTTCAACTAATATGTTTAATTTTTATTGAAAAACAAAAGTATTATAAGTTGATCAAACAATATTTCTCATAAAAAATTATAGTCTTTGAAAGTGATCAATTCTCTTTTCCTCTAGACGATAATTTAATTTGTCGTCTAATGATCAAGAATTCTGTCTCATTTAGAACAAAGTATAGAATTGATAATGGCAAATTCGAGAGAGAAAATACAATAACAGTATACCAGTTCAGTCGTTTATTAAATTATAATAAACTAGAAAACAATAATTTCAAGAACAATGTATACAAAAAAAAATTTTTTTTGATAAGTAACAAAGAGAAACTCTTGGCTATTTGTTAGGTTTTATAAAAAGAAGAAAAAAATACAACAGTGCATATATTTGTATTTTGATTATATTAAAATACACTTAATGACAATAATAATAATTTAATTGTTCAATTTTATTTATTTATTTCTGCTGAGAAACGTCATTTTGACGTACCAGTTGCGCTTGCACCGCCGCCTGTAGCACCAGGCCTACCACCATTATCGTCCGTAGCTTTACTTTTTTCTTGCTTTTCTCTCATACGTTGAGCATCTCAAAAAAGAAACGAAACAGACGTTTAAAGTCTCCTTTCCCTCGGAAAAACAAAATTTTATACATAAAGTTGATTTGGATATAAGCACGCAGGGTTAGATAGTCCAATATCTTCTACTCTCAGAATCCATACTGCTTGATTGTAGAAAATATTGTATAGATACTACGTTAAAAAACAAATATTTGGAATTAAAATAAGACATCTCCTAGCTCTGAGCGATGTTTAGATAAAAAATTATGGTATTTTTACAAAAGAAATCTATTTCCTAACAAATATATCGTAACTAAACGCAGAAAAGCTTTTTTTAGAAGTGTCTCAACTGGGAGAGCACGCGCGCACCAGAACTTATGTGCTTTTTTATTCCTCCTTTTAATCCGCCGCTTCTTTTTCAGTAGAGTTGAAATTGGTTTTTAATAACTTTCTTAAATGTTGTTTTCAATTATTAGAACGATTTTATGATTGTGAACATAAGCGAAATAAATATCTCTTAATAAAATAAAGAAGAAAAGGTTTGGACTCAACTGAGATTCAATCCATATTTTAATCAAGTATCTCAGTTAAGAAACCATTATTTCTGCAAAAATATCCGTTTCTCAACTGAGATACATTTGATAAAATATGGACTTCGCCAATTTCTCAATTGAAATACAATTTTGACACGTGCTTTGAAACGTGCAAGAGTGCAGTGTACAAAGGTCTATTATTCAATAGTAAATGAAATGAAATTAGGTATATGACGTATCGTTACTGACTATCCGAGGAATTATCCCCACATTACATGGTCAAATATGACCATGTATTAAATTACTATCAAGTAATCGCATGCATGCAAAAGACGTAACAACAAAATCAGTTCTTATTCATTGCTCTCCACGTTATCATTAGTGCGTATGTCTGAATCACGAGTTTTGTAAAAAACGTTTAAGTATGCAAAATGGCGTGAAAGTCACTGTAATTCTTGTAGATTTTGCAGAACTATGGAATAATAGACCTTTGTACACTGCACTCTTGCACGTTTCAATGCACGTGTCAAAATTGTATCTTAGTTGAAAAATTGGCGAAGTCCATATTTTATTAGATGTATCTGAGTTGAGAAACGGATATTTTTGCAGAAATAACGGCTTCTCAACTGAGATACAATCTATACTTTAACCAAGTATCTCAGTTGAGATGTTACGAAAGAAAATGAAATAATTTCTCATTAGAGTTGAAACAGAGTTCGAGGTGGGACTTGCGTATGGGCGGGTCGGAAACTTTTTTATAGGAGGGTCAATCAACTTTTTAGAGTAGTCTGTGCGAAAATTGTTTTTGCTCTTTTCAGTTTTCTGCGGAGTGTTTTTCTTTTCTATTTCATTGTAGAGCAATAACTCGTTTTTTGTCATTAGATACATCAATTATCCATGTTCTGTGAGTGCTCAATTATGAAATATGCTTTCTTTCAGTGTGAACAGACCATTCGAAGATCTCGAAATAGTTTTCGTAGGATTTCAACTCAGAAAATCTTTTTGAAACTTCGAAGATTTAATATGTTCATCAATATCGGATATAATGCAACGAAAATATTTCCAGAACGATATGAATACCTCATTAGTCAGTATATTACAGATGATTTTTCTTAATAAGCAAGACCACTCACCACGCAATTGTCGTTCTTGCAATGATAAACCTTTATTCGCTTCCTTTTCTGATGCTGGAGAACTTTTGTTATTTTTCGCGTTTTTTTCTCTTGCACGTTCACGTTGATCGCCACGAGTCATTATTGAGTGACCTCAAATAAAACTGTTATCAACTGCAATATGTGCAAACGAAGATCTAAAGAAACAAATAAAATGAGAATAGAATGACAACATATTTGTTTTATTTGAAAATCTGAAATTTAAGCGTAAACTGACATCAACGCTTCAATTATGTCCATAATTTTTTGTGGGTATAGTGAGTCTACTAATAGCCATTCTAATATAACAATGAATCACTCTAAAGTCAACGATACTTCGAATAAAGAACGAGCGAACGCATCCTTCTTACAGATAATGGCGTTAAATATAAATATGTAACGCAATCATTGAAGCATAACTATCACACTACTCTTACTAAAACACGCACGATTTTACCACTAAAACGCAATAATGATAGATGGCGTAGGTATGTACATTCTAAAAATGTCTTTCTATCGACAATATAACGATGTTTATGGAAAAACAATACAAGGCATTGTTATGAAAAACGAGTTCGAAGCTGTTTTTTAACTTTGTTGACTTCAGTTGTAAAATTAAGAAAAATCTCATATCAAGTGTCTTTTTCAAACGGAAAGAAGTAACTAGAACGCAATTGTGCTGCGCACAAGTTGCGATGTCAATAGACTCTGACTGAATCTACTGCTCCAAGAAGCTCCTTTCGGTAGTTTGGTCTTTGAATTGCTTATAATATAAAACAACAATGAAGGAAGTCTAAAAAAACAGAAAGAAATTATTTTTCGTTCTCTGGCTAAATGGCGCCAGACAAAAATGACAATAATAATTATCTAAGTCCAAAACACATTTTTCTTCCACTTGTGTAGCTTAGGGTACCGAATATGGACCTTTATTTGAGAGAAAAATATGCATTGGTCAATCTCCAATGTTGGAAGATTATCCTCCCTTTTTCAGAAGTTTTCTGTGTTGCGTAGTTCTCCAGTTCAAGTGGCGCACATTTTGCAAAAACAAAGTGACTAGACAAGAAAGAAAAACAAAATTTCCAGCAAAAACACAATATGTCTGTCGATATAATAATTGATCGACTTTTCATTTATGTAAGAGAAGGTTAACTAAAATTGATTACAAGCTCTAAGATAAACTAGGAATGCAGGAAGTGGTTGTGTTCAATATTCTAAGAACACTTCATTCATTTTAGAATTTCCATTTTTTATTTTATGAGTTTTTCTATTTTTATATTTTCAGATATTTTTTTCTGACTTATTTTTTTCTACAAATAATTTCTAATCCTCTGTTGAGAATAAAAAAAAAAAGAAAAGAAAAACAAACGAAAAAAATGGTTTTTTTCAAAGTATTAGTAACAACGATGCAGAATATATACGTATGTATGTATAAGGATAAATAGAGACAATAAAGATGAATGATTTTAAGAAACACATTTATCAACTTGAAAAGTAGCGTAAAGCCAGCACAACAGACGTAGCGTTTACCTACGAAGAAAGAAAAAAAATGAAGAAGGTAGTGAAAATATAGACACTGGACAAGGACAACAATAAAAATGCACAAAACAATAATTTTTTTTTTCTTTCACATACGTCAGAGTATTGTTTAATTCAATATCAAATATGGACGTGGGAGATGAAAAATGAAACGAGTAAGAATACATTTAGATTAAAACAAAACAAGGTTTCTCTCACTCTCTCTCTCTCTCTATATATATGGATATATACTGACGTTTTCTTTGGTCTATCTATTTAAAAATGTAGAATGAAAATAACTACAAGAAGATATTGGGTTTCAGCGATACATTCATTCTAAAATATTTTACTCGAATTGAATAGGATGTGAAAAGAAAAGAAAAACCGCACAAATACACATTGAATTGACAAGGACACACATTTATTATAAAATTTATGAGTTTTTATACGAATAAAGTCAAAAATTATTAAAACTAGATTGAAAATGTTTTTTATCTTCGTAAATTCGATCTATTACAAATATTCACATACATTTCGATTTATTTGTTAAATTTTCATCAGTGGGATTACAAGTAAAATAAAACAAAGTACAATAACCAATTTTAGACACAAAAATATCTGTAGTGTTATAAAATCATTGCACCTAAATGTAACTGAGATGTTAATATTAAAACATTTGTAATTATAATAGAAACGTATGAGAATTATTAATAAGTTGAATTTACGAAGATAAAACCATTTATTATCTAATTTTAAAAACATTTTATAGAAATAATTTCGATCTAGCGTTCACTTTAAGGGCATTTTTTCAACAATAATAATCATTAAAGAAACACTTTGTAGCACGAGCACGTTTTTTTTTTCTGTTAAATAAAATTTTTACGAAAATATAGACTTGGAAAAAGCAAAAACAGAGGATGTCATTTAAAAGGAGAAAACATGAGATGATGTAACATGATGTATTGTTAACAAACAAAAAAAACGAAAGAACAAAAAAAAATTGTTTTCTGTTTCAAAACGAAAATCACGTGTTTACAAAAAAAGAAAACCAAAACGAATGAATGATTGTTCATGTATATAAGCAGTAGAAAAACAAAACAAAAATGCTGTCAAACATCTCTACACACTTAAAACCGGTAACTTGTTTTTGTTGTTGTCGTATTTTCAGAAGAGGAAAAAAAAACTAACTACAATACAAGAAAGAAAATACACGCACAAAAAAATAAGTTATCGAACGAATACATATTGAGAAAGAGTCCTACTTATAGTCTGTTTCGGTTTCCATAGTAGATAAATGCTAGTTATTTTAACACGATGGAAAAAAAAGGAAGAAAAAGATGCAGAAAAATAGAGCTAAATAATAATAAATATGTATGGTTGTACAAAGCACGAACTAAGCTTGAGTTGAACGCATTAACTCGATAGCATTAAAAATGTACACAATAAAATCATGTGGGTTATCATCACGTGATAACCGTCTATTACAATTTTGCCGTTGTAATTGTTTAACAAATTCTAGAATAAATAAAAAAACAAATATATAAATTTCTTATAACAATAGTTGTTGATAACACCAGAAATAAAAAAAAGTAACGACTCAAGTTATATAAAATCATTTTGCTGAGTTGAGACACATTTTTTTGCCCATGAGTCAAACTTAGATCTAGCACAGGATTGCCAAATGTTCCCCCATTTAAAGATCTGTTCGTCATAAAAATTCGCCCCTCTGAGTGCTGCTTACGTTGAAAATTTCTCGCTTTCTATTGGTAAACTAAAAAATAGGGTTTTGTAAACGGTTTCTCATTAAAAAGAGCGATATTCTACAGATGTCCCTTATTTTAGAATAATCTATCCCACATTAGAATTTCTAGAGTGGACAACCGTAATCCAGCTGTCAGGAAATATATATTATGTTTGTATAGTAAAAATGAGCCGACACACGCCCAATTGTTAGAAAATCGAATATCATTCAGTTGGTTGCTATTGTTTTAAGATAATCCATATACCTTTTAGTGTTTCATTTTCGCTTATATGTCGATCAACTTTATTCCAAAATACTTGGCTATGATAGGAATACATCATTATTTTTGAATAATCAATTACATTACGATTATTTTCAATATTTGGAATCGTATCTGTATTTGTTGAGCTGGCTTGCGAATTTGTTGAGATATTGCTAGCGGGTGATATTGGATTATCGGATCCAGGTGTCATCTGAACAATACCGGACGCTGTAACAGATTTCGCTGACGATAAAGTAGTAGTAGTAGTGGTAGTAGTAGTAGTCGTATTGTTTTTAGCGTTTAGGGATCGAACTTGATTTAAAAAGTCATTAACGTTTGGCATATAATGATCTAACGTAGGCATATTTACATTAAAACACAAATGATACAAAAATGACTGTAACCAATAACTAAAAACAATCAAGCACAGTCACCCACCGTAAGGTTACGTGTAACTGTGTCTTACCAGATGAGTAAAAATTTTGGACGAACATCTATCAATGGATCATTAGGACAAGAACTTGTTGGCGTAAAGCGTCTATTTTGATTAAAACATTGTCTAAAAATCGAAAAGTATATTATATACTCAAAGTAATCACATTATACTTCGTTGAAACATACATTAACATATTCAACGTTTCTTTTAATAATCCAGATCGTCTTTCAATATTTTTTTCACCAACAGCACACAAAATAAAATAACAAACAGATTCCGAATATAACATCATTTGTTCGGATGTTAAACGTTTGATACCATCGGCCAGTTTCTTTCTTTGTCTAGCTAACGAATCTAATTCAAATAATTTCATGGTTCTAAATTAAAAATCATCATTTAACTACGTTGTACAAACCAAAAGAGTAAAATTACAACAAAACATACTTCAACTTTGTATAATTAGTTTTGTTCATCATATCAGGCGGTGTTGGCTGTTGCTGTTGTAATTTTGAAGAATGCCAACTTTCTGTTGTTTGCGTTTCACATGTTTTAAAACTATAAATAAACACACAGAAATACATGAGAATAGTAGTGGTTAAGAATTTAATAAATAAATAAGTTATATAAAAATTGGTTGGCTATAAAAAAAGTTATGTTATTGAAAAGAGTTTCTACATAAACAAATAGCCTCTTCGATCAGATTTTATTTTGAAAACGTCATTCTTTTGAAAGATCGATAACGAAAACAAATATTTCGTTAGTTATTTCGTTTTATATTTCAAATTAGTATCTAGTCTAACGAAAACTTAAAAATTATGACAAAATAATGCTTAAACATATGGCCAGAAGAAACAAATCGAGCAAGTGATTATTGCAACACACGAAACATACCTCATAGGTTTATCTATTTTCAGTAAATTACATTCAACTGATACACTGTACATTTTTGGTTTTCTTGGAGATGAATGATCATTAGTTAGATGATTTTCACGCATGCTCACTGATGTGTTGACATTCACTTCTGAATCGATATTGTTCGTTATATTATTTGTTTTCATTTCATTCGTATTTTTGAATGTATGATGCTCGCTAGTTGTCTGAAAATTGTTATTGCTATTAATATCCTGTGACTTTGTATAATGACTAGTTTTCTTTTTCTTATTTATCGTTAGATCGTCAGTAATCTTTTTCCTTTCATTCACTTCATTATCTTCTAGATGACTTTGTCTTATTCTGTTAAATCCATCTAAATTGCGTTTTGAACTATTACTCTTGTGATCATTATTAATTTCTAGAAAAACATACATCAGATTAGAAAAACTAGACAATGAAACGCGTTTCTAGTCTTCCTACCATCATTTTTAAGTTCATTTCTTTTCGATTTTTCTTTGAATAATCGTAATGGTATGCTTATAGTTAATATTGGATGTTTCGTATCAATTTTTGTATTTACAACTAATTGTTTGGAAAATGTTTCTAACAATAGTTTCTCACGATGGTGTCGATCTTTATGTTTTAGACGTTTCATTTTACGATGTGGTGGTGATACGACGGTTGAGTTAAATGACAAATTAACGTGCGAAGTTGGAGATGTTTTGATGTTTTCATCATTTATTTCAGATACTGCAACAGGTAATAGCTCTTGCTGTTGTTGTTTTGGTGATGTTTTTTGTTTATGGTCGTTAATTAAAAACTGGCAATTATCATTTTGGGCACTTGAATCGGCTAAGAAGGTAGCTATAAAAAACAAACATTCAGTTAGGGGAAAGGATATCTTTTCATAGCTGAAGGTGCAGAGAGAAAAACAAAACGATATCTTACATAATTTTGTTATTTTATCAGATTCATGTTGTGCCACCGTCCATTGTTCTTCAATTCTAGACTTTCGTATATCATTCTGTGTAACCTCTATTTTATGATCTATTTTCAATCTTTTTGTTGTAGGATATTCTTTCGAACTGACTACGGATGGTGGTGGCGTTTCTTGTTTGATTTTTGGACTAGTTTTTGTTTCACTATTATTATTGACTGTTTGTACAATAATATTTTCTTGAATTAATTTTTCAATTGATATTGGTGAGGATAAAGGTGAGCATGAAGAGGAAGACGGAGGGGACAAGAGAGTTGATCTACGACGATTTTTAATGCTTTTATCTTTAGTTCTATGTTTTGTTAAAACTATTTCATGTTCATCATCGTCCGATGACGATATTTCTAAATCATATACTAGATTATCAGTTGTATTATTATTACTACTGTTATCGTCAGCATCATTTGGTGGTTGTGAGTTTACTTGTTCAGTGGTACACGACACATAACCTGGATCACTATATTCACTGTGTTTATTATCAACTTGTATTTCATTTAATCCACTTGATTTTTTATCCATATAATTACTGATATCATCTTCATCTGAAATCGACATCTGACTCATGGGTGCTGTACAAATCGATTCACTATTTTCACTTTTAATTATTGCGGATGATGTTAATGATGGTGGTAACACAAATAGATTCGATGGAGAAGGTGAATTCGATGTTGATTCATCCATTATTGGAGCAGAATTATTCGATGTTGGTAGAAATCCTGTTGAGCTTACACTAACGACTGTTCGTTGTTGATCAATATTTTTTTCATCTTTATCTTTCTCAGACTCATTAGTTATAGTATGTAAAGGCGAAGATTGTGATCGAACACCTGAATTTGTATTACGAGAGTCATCATCATTACGATAATTTTGATATCCCATATCCATTTGTTTTTCAACAAAAAAGCTCAATGAAAAATTGGATTCCTAAGAAAAAACAAAAGAAATAATTACGATATAGTTTTTGAGTAAAAGAAAAATAGAGCATGTTCAGAGAATTCTATAACTTGAACAGAGGAACTTTCACAATGCTCGGCGAATAACCTTAGTTGATCGTAGATTCTTTGTATTCACAATATGCCAACTTACTTTTGGAAGATGGTCTTCTTCATTCTCCATATCACTGTGCTGTAAATCACTGTCAAGTTTATTACTGTCGTCTCTCGATAAAGAATGATGGATAATACCGGAACATTTTCTTTTACTAGAAATTGATGCATTAGAAATAACTTCAACAATATCTACATTAGCGAACTTCTTCGTCTTACTTTTGTTGATTCTCATTTATTTGATTACTATTCTCATCAAAAGCATCATCTTCTGATTCATCATCATCAGTCTTGGAGAGACGATTGTGATTATTGAGCATTACATTTTGAGGCTTTACTGTTATATTATCTTCAACTTCATTGTCACTTGGTTCACTTAATTGAAGATTATCACTATTTGCATACCTAAAAACGAAACAACAACATTTAATTAACAAAAAATACTGTTTGTTTTTAAACATACCGTTCATTATGGTTGATTCGTTCTAAAAAGGAAAACAGTCATTTAGAAAAATTTACTACATTGTACTGCACTAAGATTTCTTATTGAAAAGATGGCTCTCTTTATGATAATGTTCAAATCTATTCAAAATGAATTTTATATAAGTTATATCTACAATTGTAGTTGCAACTTATAAAAACAATTTTTTAAGTTTCATGAAATATCATTAGTTTTAGACAATTGATGATAGTTGCATTATTCAAACAAAAGTTCATGAAAATCTTACTTGGATACACATTGGAAACATTGTTTGGAAGAAGTTTTGGCTGTTTAACTAGCTAAAAGTATAAAAAGTGATATATGAAAAAGAGTTAAAAAGAAATATTTATATTTGTTAATTGTTTACCTTTAAAATGAGTGGGACAAGTTTTTCTACTATAGGTACACGTTTTTTAATCTTAAATAACAACAAGATAACATTTACAAAATTGTGCTGATCGTTGATTACATACATTTGATGATGAAATAAAACCAGAACCGTCTGATTTAGACAAGGGCATAAATGATTCACTTGAGACGGAAATGTTAGATACATTTACATTTAAAGGACTTGTATTATTTACAACAAAAGGAATTTGAGAATCACGTGTTGGAACAGTAGTAGATGACCTAAAAGAAGTAAAGATTACGTTCATTTTTTTCTCTATTTCAAAAACATCAAAAGAAACAAACTTACTCGATAATTAGACGATTTGTTTGAGGATAATCATTAAATTCTGAATTTTGCTTAAATGCAGCGTTTGGTGGACCAAGTATTTTTTGGGCTTTATTACTTAGTGAATCTGACTAAAACACAATATTAAAAACCAAATAAGAATGTGATTTTTCTCTTTCAAAATCAACTTTTTTTGTATACCGTTAAACGATATGTATGATGATGATCATTTGCTAAAACTGTTCTTGTTTGTGTTGTTGAGGTATTGGCTTCATATCTTGTATTCGTTCGATGTTGGTGATGAGTAAAAGGCAAATGATTAAAATGTTGTTGATCGTTAATAATATCTACAACCATACTGAAATTGGAAAAAAAAAACAATTGAACATACACATTTTATGTACAATCTTCTATAAAAACATTAACAATAAATAAGGTAAAGAGACACATAAAATATTTCATGTCGTGATTCTGTATCATAACAAAGAAACAGAAACAACAAAATTGCGTATGATTATTTAGTATGTATGTTATTCTATCACGAAAACAGGAGTAGGGGAAAAAGAATTTTTTTTTTTCATTTCTGTATGCGCTCTTTTTTTGTCGTATTCTTTTGCTTTATATATCAGCGACAACATATATAAGCCAAAAAGTACGAGAAAGAAAGAACAACACGCAAATTATTCGTTGTCGATCACGTAACTTAAAAAAAAAAGTATACATCAATTTTTATAAATATTGGTGCTGTTGTTTGCGTTATTTTGACAAGTATGAGTCTATATGAGTTATACTAACATTAGAAGAACAAACAATTCATGGATAAAATACATGTCTAAGAATTTTGAAGGTTAACTTTACTCTAACTCGCATTTTATTTATATGATGCATATCATGTGGAGCAAACAAAAAAATGTGTCCTTCGCAACTAAATAAGAAGAACATGAGGGTAGGAAAGAAACCTTCACTGACGATCCCTTCTTACTATGTCATTGACAAATTGTACTAGCCTAATAAAGCAGAACATTAGACAAATATGAGATAGTATAAAGAGAGAAACAATTGAAAAGTCGAATTAAGCACAACAAAATAATCGTTTTTTTCAATTTATTTGTTGTTCATATGAATAAAAGAAAAAAAAAGATGAGGTGTCTTTCTTGACTATTAAATAAACGTTCTGTTCGTACAAGTCTAAAAATCACATAAAAATTCTATAAATGCTTACAAAAAGGTTTCTACACATTTTTATAAAATATGTTAAACATTTTATTGAGCATGGTTATACGTTTTAAAAATCTTTAATTTAATCCATAGAAAAAAAAATGTAGTACACGTTACAGATATATTTTGATGATAATTAATCGCCGTTACTTTACGTTTAAAAAATATTGTCAATTCTAAGTCGGCGTGAATGTACAGTTTAGACTTAAATTTAATAAATCATAAATTTTTCTCTCATCAAATAAAATAAATGTGCGTTATACACAAATTCTTTGAAAAAAATTTGTGTGAATTGACTTTTTTTTTTCTAAATAAACTCTGTTTTCATGTTCAATACAGACAATAGATAAAGTCCGTAACCATATCAAAAGATAAAACATAGTTCTAAAATGTGTATGCACATGCCAGTCCACAGATTTTAAAAAATAAGAAGAAAAAAGTGGAGAGAGAGAGAGAGAGAGAGAGAATGAGAGAAAAAAGATGTGTTATACACTCTACTCGTGCAAGAACAATCCAGGTTACACACACACACACACACACAGATACTTCATGGTAAAGAAAATAGAGAGTGTAAGTGTAGTTATCTTTTTCCTCTTTTTTTCTATAAATTTCATCATCCACCGTTCTATGAGGGTTTCAGCAGATAAATTTTTTTATCGTTTTTTCATTCAATAATTTTTACCTATTCTTCTTTATTCAATGTTTATTGAAGAAAATCATGTATCGATGCGTTTAATCTACAGATGGTGTCCTTTCGACAAAAAGAAAAGAGAAGTTCTTGGGCTCGGTCAATAACGAGGAAAAAGAAAATGTAATAAACGAAAATTTGAAAAAAAAACAAATAAAACGTCTTTGCTCAACAGACTATTTGATATTCAAAATGTTTTGTGTCAATAATGTAATCTTCCAACTTAAACAGAAGTTATTTGTTAGTGAACTGTTCAGAAGTGCAACATCTCGACTTATGTTGTGTAGCATTAATCAATCATATCTTAATTTACAAATCTCTCATTATCAACATAATTCAATAGTACACGATCATGTACGATATTGTTTAAAAAGTTATGTTAAAGTCACTTTTTTGATTAAAAATCAAAATTTACCAAAATTGAGTCTATGAACTTAGATTCGAGATAAAATCTTATTACACAGGACGATCATTGTTATCAAATTAGAAAAACCACTCAGTTCAGTACTATTGACGTTTTAAATCATCTTCAATTTGTCAACAAAATAATTTTTGATAGTTTTTCAAATGGATACTTAGAACGCCTACTCCTATAATTCATGTACCTATTAGAAATGTAAAAAACGGAACTAATTGTTACAACTATGGCATTCGGACTCGAACATTTCTAGTATTCAAATTCAGACGGAAAGAAGACATCGACGAAAAGAGTGTGAGACTAAAGAGGTATAATAATTTTAATTTTTGATACATTAATAATATGTACAGTAGCCAACTATGATAGATAACGGTTTAATAACAAATTCGAAAATTGATTGCATAATAGTTAAATAAACCATTCTTTAACATTAAAAAGAAAAAAAAAATTCTAACTATGTCATTAACAGCATTAACCAATATTACATAATAGATGTTAACAAACTACACATTAAAATTCAAAAATATATGAGATGTTTTATAGTAAAAAAAAAAAGAAGTTCAGTCATAAAAAACTAAATTTATCTTCAAGAATACTACAATTGTATTAATTTTTGTTAAATTTTAAAAGAGAGAAAATACGATGATGAATACTTAAAATACAGTATATTGGCAATAAACGTAATTATAATCAAAAGATATTTATGACAACATCATCGTAAACACATTCTCTAAACATATCAAAATGGAATATATTTATATTAGAATAAACAACTTTAAAACAAGTGAATTATAGAGATTTATTTCAAATGTTGACCCACTAATCATTTCCAACTACAACAATAACAATAGCATAAAATTCAATGTTATGTCACAATATTTGTTTTTGATTTGATGTTTCTTTTCTATATATATATACACATATAAAAAATGTAAAAGTTAAACGCCTAACCTTCTTTCAGGTGTGGTCTGTTCTGTCAACCATATTAATGTATAAATAATAAATTATAACTATAATGTACGTATTTAAAATATGTATTATTTTCTTACTCTAATCATCAAATTAACTAGAACATTATATTGACAAATACACTTCTTGTTAAGAAATAAATAATATACTAAAAAATATTCATTTTTTTTTTGCTTTCATACGCACAACGACTTGAAATCTAGTCTTATTTTCCATGGGTCGATATAAAAGAAATGATTAATAAAGATTATTTACATATTATTACAATTATTTTAATTTAGTATTAAAAAACATCTTCACTATGATGGAAAATGTATTGATTCCTGGTCAATTTAACTAATCTCTGAATTACACAATAAGATAAATAAGTTTGACACGAATGTAACTCAGTCACCAATGAATATACTCTATAACCTAGTTATGGTTTAATAATTGTTCATTTAAATGTAAAACAAACAAATACATTCTGTTTGTATTTTTCTGTTCTTGTCAATATCAAATCAGAGATAAGCAGTAGTTAATTGTTTTTTGTCAATATAAAAGGAGAAACAAAACAAAAAATCAAGGAAAAATGTAACCGTTATCGTCTTCAACAATAATAATCAAAAATAAAAATACAAACGGTTGTAAAGATGACAAATTTTCGATCTTTTCAAGTTGAAGAAGAAAATGGTATTTTTCTGTAAAAACATTCATATAATTAAACAAAACAAAATTAATCAATGAAGAAATAACGAGTCAGTCTAGCATTAACGACAATGTTTGATTTGCAAACAAGTATTCGTTCTATCAGAGTTCTAGACTGATTTAACTAAAACGGGCATAGTTGAAAACGTAAATCTTTTCTCGGCAATATGTTTCACATATGTTATGATGATAACAAAGCACGTCAGTCGAATTGTTTTTTCCTTTTTATATCAGACCGTTCTTTTTTCCTCTCTCTCTCTCCCTTTCTCTAACAACCAAAAGAGCATATCTATAGACTATATATATAGCTGTATATACGACAAACAAAGAAAAACAGCTATCGTAAAACATCTGTTAAAAAGAAAAGAGGAAAAATAAGGAAAATCTCAGCTGTTCATCGTACAATAGAATAAAATATTTACCTCATTGTATTTGCTTGTTTCATTTAAATAATAACAGATTATAGTAATTATAAATGATCAGTAGAAGAGATATTTTTTCATTGACAAAAACGGGAGTAGTAAAAGAAAAATTATTCTATTGTTTTGTGATAAATGATCACGTTCTTATTTACATAATCGAAGAGAAAAGGACAATACTATTTGTATTTATATTACGGTATTTTGAAAACATGAATAATCCAAATAAAACATTATACATAATATTATAATAATAATTATTAATAAAAATTGTATGAAACGAAATAGCAAAACTGTTTGATTATTTAAAAAAAGAAAGGTAAAGAGTTTAAAAGAGAGAAGATTGTTTAATTTCGATATTATTTTTATATTTACATAGATGGATCAAAATACTTAAACTTATGGAAGTAAATTAATGACTTGGAGTTGATCTGAAATGAAATACATAGAAATTGTCTAATATGAATAAAATAAGTGTTACAAGTCAAACTACAAGCCAAAAACTATTTGTTTCGAGATAAAACCCACATTCTTCACGTCCTGCCAAAAGAGTCGCAAGTCATTGATGATCAACTTTATCTTGTGTAAAGTTATTTAGAAAATTCACAAACGCAGATTTACGTTGTCCTTTCACAACAATATCTTTGATAATAAAATAAATTTAAATCAAAAACATGATGTAACAGAGATGGGCAAGTTTTTCAGTCTCAGTCCGCTAGAGGCTAAGTTCGAATCAGTCCGAGTCCGCTATGAAGCTAAACTGTTTCAATCCCAGTCCAGTCTCAGTCGATTATGAGCTAAAATTTTAGTAAAATTATAGTAATAAAAACAGAAGCAACAAAATTTTTTTTGAATGTTAAGGAACAAGAAGAAGACAGGACTTTTTGTTTCCTTTTTTTATACGAAAGTAAAACAGTGAGGAACCATATCCCAATCGCGATATATAACCCGATTGAGTTATATATCCCAATTGGGATATAAAAATATATTCTGATTGGGATATTATAGCCCAATCGGGATATATTTTTTTCGATATTCCGAGCGGGCTATAGATTCCTTACAGTAGGGCCGTAGTTTAAAACCGCCCAAAACTAATTAATGTGGCAGTTGTAGTGCAAAGGTGATATAGAACACAACATATCAGCGACCAGAACTTGAGCGATGAAAACGCTTCGGCAATTTTAAAACTTTAAACTTTTGAACGCAATTTACATATCCGAAAACGTTTTTTGTAAACATATCAGGATTCGTCGTCGTTGCGCGGATGACGAATCACGGTGGCCGAGCGTGACTTTAACTGAATATATTACTGGATGTAACTATCTTATGTATGTTCAGAGTAAGAGAAAATATCAAGATATTTCAAGAAAGTGTTAAAAATAGTGTTAAAATATCCTGATCGGGATATGGAATATGAACCTCGTGAATTACTTAAAAAAACGGTTGCTGACCGGAAAAAGACTTGGTAACAAGGAAAAAAGAATCTGACACAGTTTTTTACGCCCTTTCCGACGATATAACTTTCCGCGAACATCATTTTTTCGCAAATGAATTTTACTTAAAAAAATCGAATTTATATCCCAATCGGGCTACATGTTTTTTGACTACATCCTGATCGAGATATATTTTGATTCAAAACGGGATGTAGAGCATGAGACGAGAGCATGATAAAAAGAAAAGCCCAATTCATAAGATAAAAGTTATAGGTAAGTTGAGTTCATTATACATCGTTAAATGATTTCTTAACATGTGCCATTTAAAATTTGAATATCCAGTTCTTTTATCAGAAATCGATTTTTCTGAAAGTGACGGATCATGTCGACAAACCGTGCATATTGCACCCCACGTTAGTTTTTCGTTGATCATGTTGCAGATCAACAAAAAACTTTTCAAATACTTTTTTGTTTGATATTAAATTATTCTTATTAGACGCTATTATGTCTTAACCTAACTTTGAGAAAATTAGAACGTCGAGAAAGGCAGAGAGCATTTGGTACAAAGAAACGAATCAATCAGTGGAAAAAACAGTAAGCAACGCTGATAAAAACTTTTGATGAGGGCTAATCTTAATCAATCGCGCAGTAACATGAAAAAGGATAAAGTAGTGAATTCAATTTTTTTATTCTTTTCATCTTTTTTCAAATTTAAACTGAAAAATTCAGTCACAAATGTAAAAAAACTCAGTTAAAAAAAGAAGTCCAAGTCTCTTATGGTTTCAGTCCCAGTCCAGCCCAAGTTCGTGTGAAAACGCCTACCAGTTCGGATTAGGATTTGCCGATCTCTGTAATGTAAGTAAACGATGATATTAAATTGAAACTAAAAATAGATGTGAATATACCTTAGGTGGGAGTCAAACGAACAGAAAAAATCACAAGCTTTTCTTTTTCAACCAAAAGGTAAATTCAGCAAGTAGATGCAATGCATAAATGACAGTAAAATAAAAATATGACGTCAGAAAAAGAAATATATTGAAAATATTTTTTAAGTTACATTTTTCATTATTGTGCAACATTGTTTATTGGATTATTCGTGTCGTATGACTCAAGATTTGAGCAGAAGTTAAGATAACAAATAGTCTTTTATTCATTGAAATTTTTCTTCTCCGCTTACTCTCTCTCTTATTTAGCACAGAAAAATCTAAGAAAGAATCTAGGGAAATTGTTTACACATTTAAAATTTAAGTTTCACTCTATAGTAGATCCTAGATTCAATGTTTTGTTAATGAAAAAATCGACGTACACCACTCTCATAAATAAATATTTTAGCTCAGAAGTACAAAAAATAAGGTATCGATTTTTTTGGAAGGAAATGGTTATTGATACTAAATAAATCAAAGTGTCTAAATCCCGGTTTATGTATTTTGGACGAAAGAAGAAAAAAAAGATACACAAGTCAAATGGAATTAAATTGAAATAAACGAAAAGATGATAAATTCAACAAGGCCAGTATTTTGTTATAATATTGATACTGTATATTTCAATTTAAATATTGTTGAAAAATAGTGACCTTTTTGAAACTGATCTATCACAAAATAGCAACTAGATGTGAACACCATTTATGTTAGATGATTTGCTAAATCGATTTTTAATTGTGATACTTGATTAGGATATTAACAAATCTCTCTTCTTATCAGAGGTGCAGAATCTACCTGTGTGCGCGTGCGAGCATACGTGGAAAATTTATGAAAACTTTTCCAGCAGAAAAAAAAATGCGGAATTTTTTCGCATAGGAAGATTTCCGATTAATAAGAAATAAACCAATAAAAGCTTTTCCAAACTTTCAAATGTGAAAGTTTTCTAAACTTTTCTAACTTTTTTTCGTTCCAAACTCACGGATAGATTCTGCACCAAGTCAAGCCAAGTCACTCCTCGAAATTTTTTCCTCCAAGTCAAGCCAAGTCACTCCTCGAAATTTTTTCCTCCAAGTCAAGCCAAGTCTGGTTAAATTAGACAGAACATAAAATTTACTAGCACCTTTTTGGGTGAGAGAGTTTTTATGGCCTCAGAAACTCTCTTTCATGGTAGAAAAAGTCTAATTTAAACGAGAATCACATACTAAAAATGGCTGAACTAGAAAAAAATTTCTCAAGTCAAGTCACACCCCAAAAAACTTTGAACCAAGTCAAGTCCGACTTGGCTTGACTTGGACTTGAGGCATTTTGACTTGGCTTACCCAGCTCTGCTTCTTATATAAAAAATGAGTATAAAACTCGCATCAAATGCTTTGCGGCATTAAAAAGAAAATTATCCGCGTAATAGTGACAAGAGGCATGTCTGTGGGGTCTTCATGCACTTCATGTAAGGTCAAACGAATGTCAGAATTTAATAATAGATAAAAAAAACTTTCTACTTGATACCATTCTCAGATAAGGTTAACAGAAATAAGTTTAAATAATGAATGTCATTAACAAAATCAATATAACGGTAGTTCGGTTTCGTTTAAACTGAACACTTACCAACACTTATCACTCTGATTGTGTTTCAAATTCTTTAAAAAACGCCATAGGTAAACAACAGACTATGCACGAGGAAACTCCGTTGGAAAAAATTTTAGAATCAACAATTTTATCACGTATTTATCAACAAGAGTGGTATAAAAAAAGAGAAGAAAATCATAATCTATAATACTGAAATTCTAAATACATCTTGTGTATTCAACAATGAGAAAGAACTTTTTTTCACATGACAGATTGGTTAAATTCGTCATCTTGTGCAAGAATTGGCAAAGAGTTTCTTTTTACCTTTTCATATGCAATAACAATAAAACCTGTCATCTGAAATTCATAGGAAAGGAGAAACGGGACTGACCAACTAATTTGTGGGACAAAATCGTGTCATACTTTCTTACAAAATATATCCATAACAAAAGGATCCAGAATGATGATGACTAACATCTTATTTCTTCAAAAGAGAGCTAAATTAATCTCACGTAACACTTTCTTATCGTGCGAAGATTATTTGCTGTGAAAAGAATAGTAGACTTAGATATTGAAATAAGACTGCACATTCACGAGGAAATACATCAGGCAACGGAAAACTTCAAGTTCTCTAAATAAACAAGAGTAAATAATTATTATAGCTATGAACACTCGAATTAACAGCTAGAAAAACCCGAAAAATGCTAAAACTAGTATATCGTTCCACAGATGCTAGAACAAGACAACGTACAAACTAAATCCTGAGCTCAACATATTTTACACGTTTTTAATCGAAACAACAGATTATGTTTACCCTGTTTTATCCAGCAAATCACTCAGCTAGAGAGAACAATGTTCTAAAACTTATCTTAATAACCGAACACATAATATATATTAGACGTCATATTAATACAAAAGAAGAAGAAAAACGGACGAAGATAAAACATAAAAACGTGCTGTCACCTTTCTTTATTTTTGATGAATACATACACATATATGCACAGTTAGAGAGTGACTCTAGCTAATTCAGTATAAAAATGCAGTAGCTATCGCTTATTAGTAGAATATTCAAAAATGACTATTAAAAAGGTTTACTGAGAAAAAGATGAAATAAATAAATTTAAAATAAAATCAATTGCTTATATAGAGCGTTCTGAAAACCGATATGTAATATTTTTGTAATCTAAATTTTAAGAGCGTCCAGAAGATTGACGCCTAAAGTTCAGCTAGACATCTATTAAAACGAGTAGTGCTTCACAAAACGAACCATTTATATCTTCAAAGGTATGATTGAAAAAAAATACAGTACACGCTATAACTCAAAAAATATATATATTTTGTTTTTATACCTCAAAACAATACTTTTTTAATGAAGAAAAATCTCACGAAACTAGAAAACCATCTGTTTTTGAGATAATAATTTAAAAAATGCATTTAAGTTTAAAAGGTATTTAAACAAGGGAAATATTTTCAAGAGCCACAAAACTTTTATAATCAAATAATCATAAATAACAGGAAGACAAAAAGTACAATTTGGAGTTTTTTTTGAGATTGATTTGTCTTGGTAAATAATAGACAACTAATAATGTAAAAGAAAATTGTAATAACAAGAAGAATGGCGTATGTAGAGGACGCTAAAACTCAACTATTACACGAAATGATGAAATAAACTATGATGTTATTAAACCCTTCTGCATCAAAAAAAGACCTGATTCTTTATTTTCATAGAACAGTGAAGTCGCTGATTTTAAATCAAAATGGTTTTAAAAGAAGTTTCCACTTTTGGATCCTTATTGATACACTGCCAAAAACAAAATACGCTTTTAGCATCATAAAGTCTACGTTTCAAAGCGTCGGATTACGCCTCAACAAAAGTTTTTTTGTGAAATCCGATAAGAATCTTATAAAATCTTGCTCAATTCTTATATAAGATCTTCCATGAAAGTGACAAGAATTCCGCTGAATCTTATAAGAATCTTGTAAGATTCAGATCGGCTTTCCTAAGAAGTTGGTATGAAGCACAGTGGGCATTTTTTGCTAGAGCAGGCGGACTTTAGCTTTATGAGTGAACTAAAATTTCATGAACCATTTTTTTATAGGTTTTTCATGATCCTCTTTCTAATGGCATGAGAGATGGGTTTTGAAAAAGTTTCCTGAGGAGTTTTCCAGAGATCCGATCTCTGGAAAACCCTTCAGAAAACTTTCTCAATATTTAAAAACGATGCCACTGCAAAGAGCATTGTCAAAAACCTATAAGAAACA